>VYZR01127904.1:0-11476 GCA_013400675.1 Oxylabes madagascariensis
CCTTTGAGAAGCACACGGAAGGCCCCTCCATGTTCTTCGCCCTGATCCTAGACACTGAACCACTGGCTGCTGTTGAGAGCAGAAGCAGCCCTGCTCTGCACCAGCTCTTGGGTCAAAGCTGGACCTGGGGGTGGCCACTCCTGGCACAGACCGGGTAGTGAGGGCTAGCTGGGGGGACTTCTCCAGCAACCACGTCAGCTGTGCAGCTCTTAGTTTCTCCAAGATTCTTTAGCTAAGACTTTCACCAACTCTGTATGTAGGACCTACTAAAGGAATTGGGGTTGAGTGTTTGATTAAAAAATTTAGCATAGACACTATCTATTGAAATTCCAGTTTATCAGCCTTTCCTTGGCTGATACAGTTTGGAGTGTATACCAAAGAACTAAAAGGGAAGGTGAACTTTGCTTGACTAAGACAAACCCAACCAAAGCAAACTAAAAGCAAATTTCTATATTCCCATTTCAGTGCTAAATCAAGATCAGAAGGAGCCAAGGTGGCCTCACTTTAGAGTTTCCCAAACTGGAACTAAGATATGAAAAGGAAGAAATAAATTAGGAAAGGAGAAATAATTGTGAATTCTGGTTCTGGAGGTAGCACAAGAAGTCTTCACCACCTTTCTGCACACTGACATTCCTTAAGCAGTTCTTGAGCCTCCAAATAAAAGATGAGAACATTTCATCAACTCCTGTATGAATGCTGTGGCATTTGTTGCCCTCTCACATCACATTTATGGCTGTTTTCCCAAAATGCCATTTGGAGGAACAATGAACATGTTTTAAGACATCACTAGATCATAATCTAATCATAAATATCAAAAAGGAAACTGCTTAAAATATTACCGTTGATGGGAAAATCTTTTTAAATAGACTCCAAAGGAAATTTTCTGTTTTGGAGACCATTTGTCCTTTCCTCCCTGTGCACTCTGGGGAAATACTAACCCCTGGATAGATGTTTCCGTTGAAACAAACACTGAGGAACTGGTGGGTAAATGGTAACCAGGGTTGCAGGCTGGAGCACTTATGCTATCAGCTGCACTTAGAAGTCTTGTGTTAAAACACATGCTAACAGAATTTATATCAGTTCCATAACAGGAAAAATGTAAAGTGTCCTGACAGGTCTAAAGTTACATCAGATGACTTTGTACATTCCTGTTGAGAGCTAATCTGCTATGAGATGCATGTAAACTATTACTGGAATCAAAAGAATAAATTGGGTCAGTTTGTGTATTTCGTGATTAAACTTCAGTTATGCTGACATTTCAAAAAGACTGAAGATCTTACTTTGCTGTTCCTGATCTCTTTTTTCTGAAAAGTCAGAAACTGGCAGGAAATCAATAGGACTCTCACATAACATTGCAAATCACCAACTCTGAACCAGCCTGCCCAATACCAATCAGGAATGTTATTGATTAAAAATGTAACTTAGTGTATATATAGGTACTGATTTTTCCATCTGTATATTGTGATGCAGTTTTCAATAGATGCTCTCTGCTTGCAGTTGTAAAAGTCACTACTGGAACTGAGGTGATAAAATCTATACTGCAATGTAACTACCTCAAAGAATCAAAGACAAAATAAGCTTCAATGACAATATAAATATCCAAATTTTTTTTATCCAATAAAATAATATTCCAATCGACAACTTTCTTTTGGTGAAACTTCAAGGAGCCAAGGGCGTGTTACTAGCTCTGATTGGCCTTAGGCAGATCTCTTAGCTCAGGTCTTTATCGGAAATTGAGAATAATAGAATTATCTTTATATGCCATTATGAAAATTAATCACACAGAAGTCCAACATAATAACCAAGTAGCGTTATAGATCTTGACTTTATTTTCCATTTGTTTTCTAATTAATATTTCGGTCCTTTTTTATCATGTGTTTCCTGAAGGTGGCAGCAATATTCAGGAGTTGTGTAAATGTCTGACTTTTGAACCTATTGACCTGTAATACAGCCTTGTTAGTAGCTGCATATGAATATTCCTGGGCCTTAGAATTGTCCATCTTTCTTCTTGGCCTTACCAATGGCTGTTTGTGCTACCTCTCAAAACAGTACTTTGATATCCCGAAGTTGAATATTTTTATAGTTGCTCAATTTATGTTCATCTTTAGTAAAGTATTGCTAAAGTAGCTTCCTTCAGATTTCCTGCACTTGTCACATTGCCATTTTGGAATTCATTCACACCACTGCTGCTGATGTGGTATTCTTTTGCTGACACTGACTGCTATTCTTCTTTACATTTTTGCTCTCTCTTAGATTTCCCTAAAATGTGTCATTGCTATCACTTCCTTTATTACAACATTATTAGTACAAAGCCTGCATAAGTGGTTTTGTTACTTGCAGTTTTAAGTGTTGAGCCACCACATCTTCTCTTTCCTGTTTCCTATTTGTCTTCTGGAAATTGCACCTGTCCGGACAAACTGCTCTCCTTACCCAGTGACTTATCCTGCTATAGTTCTGAATCCCAGCATCAAACACAATACAATTTCCTTCCTGCATCATCAACCAGGTGCTGTCTGTAATCTTAATATTTGCAGGGAGTCAAATACTGGAGACATTTGCTATGTAAGCTGTTGTTTTGTATTCTCTTCTTAATATAAGTTATGGCCTTCTTGTAAGAGTCTCTTCTACAAGTACAGATTAATCTAGACAGATGTGACGCACAGATAACTTTGTTCTGTTCATTTTTGGAATGTTGTAAAATGCTTGAAAAGTAAGCAAATCGTGCTCTTTGCTTCTCATTTGAAGCTGTACTCTTCATAAGACAGCCTCAGGAAGACAGAATTTGGCCCATCCTTTGCCATGCTTTATTCCTTTGTGTACATTCAGCAACATGAAGTGTGTGCTTCGTTTTTCAAATATTTTGTGTCCTAGCAAACTGTGACCTCCTCTTCAAAGTGATGTTTTAAAGAAATAGTAAAAGCATTGCTTGGTAACAACATTGTTTATTTAAATTCCAGAAAACACTTGGTTTTACTTTTTCTTTTATTTCGCTTAGATAATGTCTGTGATCCTAACGGAATTTTACATTTGAGAAAAGTTTTTGGAGATTTTCTGAACAAATACAGTGTCTGAAATAAAGAAAGATGGATGAAGAAGAACAACAGTCCTGAATGCCTTCATACACAAAATACGGTCATTTAATAAAAATGTATTTTAAGATTGTTGTGTAACAGAATCTGTTGTGCAATGGAATCTTATTAGTAACACACATTCCTTAAGATAATGAATCTAATTTCTTTGGGGAAAAAAAAAAAAGTGTTATAGTTTTGCATTATGAAAATCAATATGCCACCCTCATCTCAATATAATTCCAGTGAATGTTAGTGTTAAGGAGGAATTTGATTCAGTAAATCTGAAAATACTTTTCTCTGACATGAAAAATAATCTCTAAATAACAAGAAGAATATTTAATATTTTCACTGGTATTTTTAGTGCCCTCATGATGTGCGTGAAATTCCAAGAGAGACATTATTTTTTCAGTAAAACTCCTTTCACTGAGGAATAAGACAAATACTTCTATATCTTGATACACCTGCTCACTGACTGTTACAAATTTTGCAATGCATATTTTATCATACAGTTTGTAGTGCTGGGTTGTTGTGACCCAAGGGCACAACTTTGCACTTGGCCTTGTTGAACCTCAGACAGTTGGCCTTGGTCCATCAATCCAGCCTGTCCAGATCCCTCCCCTCCTCTTCAGTTCAGAAAATTCATCTTTTCAATTCTTTTTTTTTTGGGGGGAACCACCTTCTTCATCCAAGAATTGTACTTATGCACCTGTCTGGGGCAACTGCCAGAATAAACATACACTGAGTCCTTGTTTTCCTGGGTTAGAAGTTTACTTGAATTCACAAGATGAGACTCGGGTGTCTTGATTCAGAAGATATCTTTTTTCTGGACTTATGAATGGTCTGGTTTACTATACCAGACCTGCAGTGTGCGAGTCAGTGCTGCTGAGGAGGAAAGAGCGCTGATTCTGGAGTAAAAGCAACACTTGATGGGGATTGGAACTTCATAACCTGGCTTTACAGTCAAAGCAAATGGAAGAATATTCTGTTTTGATAAAGCTGAGTGTAATCTTCATCCCTTTATCATCTGTCAGATGGGTTTTGTGAACTTGTGATTTGATGGGAGACTGATTATTCTGCTTGGAATCCTTGGAGCACTCCTGTAGTATGCAAAGTATACTAAGAATGTGATAATTACTATTTAAAAGTCTGATTCCCTTTTGGTGCACTCCTTTTTGCTTAACTGAGGTTCCTGGGCTTGCATTGGAGAATGATGCAGTAGCTGGAGGGAAGAATCCGTGTGGATGTAGACTCTAGGCTGTCGTATGTTGATTAACCTGATTGATGCTGATGGATCTATCAAAATTCACCAGTGGAAGATACAACTCTAGTTTTAAGGAGGAAGGAGGATATACTCACAGATGAGTAGTTCTTGGCAAAGCTCTCAGAACACTTTAAAAATACATTCCTGCTTAGTTTTTAGAATAATTTTGCTAGCTACTCTGATGCTTTATATTGTTCATAGCACTAAATAATTGTAATGCCATTGTGTTTCATACATTTTCTTTTACTGCTTGTGCACCATATGGTATTGATGTGTATTATATTGCATATAACTCAATACAATAAACAGAGTATTACAAAACAGAGTTGGTGGATTTTTATTATAGGTGGGTTACCGACTGTGATGAAAATAATATTAAATTATAGGGAAATTATTATTCCCTTTCTTCCTAGTTTTTATTCAAGAAATAACCCATGGTAAATTAGGTGCAATTCCACAAAGTTTTATGGAAGCATAGATCTTGGTATAAAACAGTGAATAAGCTCTGCTTTTATGGGTTTTACACTTGTCTTTTCAAATTAGTATATATTTGTAATGCTTTGCCTCAGAGGTTACTTGAAGATCACTCCTGAGTGTTATTGCACATTCTCAATTATTTCTGAAGGCAAGGGATGCCAAGAATCTCACTTTGCAGACCAGAACCATTTCTTCTTTCTGATATCTACCCCATGCAGATTTTTCTTTTTTGCATGTGAACCACGACACCCCAATTCCTATCCATCAAAGACTAAATACTTAGCTAAGAGACTAAATTTGGAGACTAAATAAATGTTCTGTTGTTCTATGATATGATCCTAAGCTTAGGGAGATGAGCTGACCTCTGCAGAAATTTACTGCATGGCTCTAATTTTGTTGACTTAATTCCAGAACAGGACCTAAGAGGCAAAAGGAACCATTGAAATTGCATTTTTTGGGTAAACCTTCCTCTCTCAGCTTTCCGTATTGTGAGCTCCACAGAGAAGGGAAGGGAAGGAAAGCATTCCTTTCCCAAAGGAAGTACAAATTCAGTAAAATCCTACACAGCGATGAAACTTGACTGTACCATTGTGGTTAAGTACTGATGTGGGAGTGTTGGTACTTTTCTTTTTATTAAGTCCAGTCACTGTTTAATAGAAAATGGATGATCAGTCCTGATAATAGAGACAGTCCCACAACTCACTCCTGCCCAGGTGTCTCTGCAGAGTCAAGTTTCCACTTTTTGGCTTTCCCTGCCTCTTTGCCAAATCATGACCTCCTTTACAAATCTTCAGCAGAAGAGGAAAGTCCTGCTCAACCTAGGCTGCTTCTCAGCCACTAAAAAATTCTCCTAGGAGCAGGTTTGTTTTGAGTTCCCAGTTTCTAGAGCTCAGTTAAATATTGTCAGTGGGCACTGTGAGACTGAAGTGTAAAGAGGTGTGTAGGCATTTGTGGACTTGAAAGCTAAACTGGAGGCTGCACCATAATTTTCAGTTTCAGACCTTCTGGATCTGGTCCTAAACGTCTTCCATTTTTCACATGTGCCTCTTTTTCTAGGTCAATGACAGGTTATATATCAATTTCTGTTACCTAGGATAATACAATAAGGATAGGATGTAGAAGATGTTTGTATCTTTCTATAAGCTTAATGGGATTTTTTTTCCAAATTTTCACTTACTTTGTATAAATGTAAGACTTTTTATCAGACAGATGTTACAGCAAATTAAAACCTGCACGGGATACAGAAGGAAGTGAAAGGCAATCTGGATCAAACATATGAGGAACTGACTACATGTGCTGTATGTTTGGAATTTTATCTGCAAAAGAGGTAGCGTGTAGAAAAATCCCTGTCAGCCTTTCACCTTACCTGTCTATCAAGACGATTTGTGTTTTATTTACTGTTAGTTGAATCTGTCATCTCCCAACACTACATGTTGTTTGTATCAGAGCACCAAAGCCTCGATTCATAATACATCATGCATATTCATTTGTCCTGAATAATTTTTCCAGTGTGAATAACACAGATTTTGTCTTAATACTGTTACAATTTTACACCAACACAAAACCAATGGAGCTACTTCACTTGCATCATCCTCCCCTGAGGTTTATGCTAGTGTAGCACAGCTATCAGAAATAAATTCCATCTATCTGCCATAGCATTAGTGTCCTAGTCATTCTTGGTACTATACAGGAATGTGATGCAGGACCCATGGAAAGACTGGCGTGGCGTGGCGTGGCGTGGCGTGGCGTGGCGTGGCGTGGCCAGGCTCCGGCTCCGGCTCCGGCTCCGGCTCCGGCTCCGGCTCCGGCTCCGGCTCCGGCTCCCAGCAATCATTGCTATTCATCCTGCTGCAGCTGTGTCCCCGTGGAATTTTAAACACAGGCACTGCAGAGGCTCATTGGGAGCAAGTGAAGCTGTTCAAGTGCTGATTATTCTGGCAGAGCCTGAGCAAATTAGTTAATAATTAGGTGTGAAATTAATGTACACCTGTTTTCCTTAGTAGATTTCCCATGTTGTTAATTTGCTTCTGCACCGCCAAGGGACAAAGTACATTTAAAGAACATGTGGGAATGAGCTAAAAGTGTCCCCAGGTAAACCTTGTTACATTTGTTATCTAAATTTTAGTATTGTATAGAGCTTTGTCTGAACTCTTCAAAATGTCTCACTCCATAATCCTAACTATGCATAGTGTCTATTTGAGCAAGCTTTAATTGGCTGATGAGAAAAATAAAATATTGCTTTGTCTTTATGTTACATTATATTAGATAGATACATAGTATATTATTTCGTTATGCCTGTATATTTGCCTTTCAAATGTGATATTTGAGGGTGTTTATATAGAATGTACTAGCTAAAAATTGTGTGACATGATGTTAGACCTGCAGTGTGGTTCCTAATGTAGCAATGTGATGGAGGGGTTTTATATATTTCTTTATGTTAAACAGGTTGTTTTACTCAGAGTGAGTGTTTTGTGATTCATTACTATGAGAAATACATAAAAGAAGTTAAGTAGACTTGAAAGCCTCAGTAGGAGCTTGTAATTATAGACTGCACCAAAATGCAGAATGAACATTATTGACGTTTCACTGAAATTACAGCTTTCACTGTCACCCACAATGTAGATGTGGTAAGATCTCTTGGAAATCTGAGGTGATGCAAGATAAAGTTTGAATCTCTGCTCCTCTTAAAAGATGAGGTTAGAGACTTTTCACTCTAACAGGCTATTTTTGGGCCCTTCACTATATTTAAAGCTAGCTATGCCAAATCGTTGTCTCACTGCTTTATCCTGTTAACTCAGACTATGACTTTTTGTTTTCTGTAAGCTCTCTGACTTTTTTGACCACTCCAGTTTACTGGACAGGGATGAAATTATCTGCAGCGCAAGGGCAAACATGTAAGTGTGGAAGCTTCTGTGGGAGTAGGTAGAAGCAAATGTCTTGAGAAGTTTAAGCACACATTGCTGTAGCAGGCGGGGCACATTAGAAAATGAAAGTTTCTTTCCCTTTTTCTAGGACAGACCTAGTACAGGAGATCAGCAAGTCTTTAAGAGATTGTTTTGTGGCCTGTTTTGAATTTTGTGCTATTCAGGTGTCTCACTTCAGTTGGAGGTAAGAATACCATTTTGGTCAACTAGGAATATTGCAAGGTGACATGACTTCTGACAAACTCTAGCTGTCTTTGAAGTAGCTCATGTATAATGTAGGTAATTTCCCAAACTGTTCTTGATGCATCTGTTAAGTAAACAATTGGAACAAAATTGAGATAACCCATCAGGTTCAGATTAGCATTCTTGCAAGAATGTTAACAGACGGAATTTTTGATCTCTAAGGGTTTATTGCAGTGGTATACCAAAAGGTACCACTTTCCTTTCTTTGGATGCTATTTACCATCAAAAAATCTAGGAATAATCTGAAGGGTAAATAGTTAGGCTACTTGTAAACTGTGGTAGGAATATATGCCAACATATATGCCAACAAAGGATAGTATTTGCATATAAATCCAGAGAACAGTTTACATAAAAAATTTTAAAAGGCTGATTCATCAAAAATCAGTCACAAAAATACATTAGGATTAAATAGAATCTAAATGTTATGGCTAGACCTAAGTGGCTTGATTATACTTTTTAATATCTGACATTGAGTTTCCATAGTCCTAATAAACTGAATTTCTATTTCTTCCAAGAATTGTTTCTACTGTTTATCCCATTTGAATAAATATTAGTGCTTGGACTGGCTGGCAAGGGAAGAGAGGCAAACCCCTTCCACTCAAGTCACTGCTGGTGAAAGCTTTGAGAAGCACCTGCCATCTGGACCATGACCCATGCCTGGGTGAGGAACTATGTCTTCATCAATAGTTAAAGCTGGTCGCCATCTCCCAGGACAAAAAATTTTAAGGCTCTCTTAGTACGGTCTTAGGTTAAAATACTTTTAATGCAAGCTTATTGTTACTGTGGATTTCATCAGTTTTCTGATGTGGATGTTCTGCTTTTTCCCCATCTCTTATTATCCTTTCTAAGGCCACCCATTCTGCTTCATGCACACTTGTGAATAATAGAGGACCATTTTTACCATGCCCATGGCTATTCCTCTTTTTGAATTATGTGTCTTTCACTTTAACCGCAAGATGTTTTTCTGAGCTAAAACCTTCTCTTCAGTGTTAACTTATGAATGCAAGAAACTGTATTTTATTGGTCTGTGATTTGCATTCTCCCTTTTTCTCATAACTAGCATACTTACTTCTTCTTGCCAGCAATGCAGAAGCTTTCCTCTTTGTCTTCTTTGGTTTTTTTGCTTTCAGTTTTGTTGGAATTTGCAATAGAAATAGGAAAGTGGGAGAGGTACTTGGAGGACATTGAATCCTTGCAGCTCTAATCAGAGCTCCGTGAAGGGGCTGCCAACTGTGTTATTCAATTCCCTCTGCTGTGCCAGGTTCTTCTTCCTCCCTCTTCCTTGAGCCAGCTTCCTCTGATCATCTCTCTTCCCTTCGCTGTCAGTTTCTCCAAGAGGTCCATAGCCCAGAGTTGCTATTCTCCTTTATGCCTCCACCATTCTCCTGCCTGCTCTCCTCCCTTACTGTTCTTTCCTTTTGTTTTTTTTTTCTTTCCCCTTGTTAGGCATAGAAAGGTGACGACCTTGTCTTCTGGGCTTTCTTGAACTTTGGGTGCTAGCCATGAGTTCATTTCACTGAGGCAGAATGTCAGAGTCTATTTAAGTGCATGGAAAGAGTCCAATAATTTCAGGGACGTTTTGGTACTGGCCGTGAGACTGTGGCTGTGTTGGATAGAATTTCTTTCTGTAGTAACCTTATCCAGGAATCCAGGGGAATGCCATGGCTCACCCTAGTTCTCCAAAACACTTGTTCACTTTTATAATCAATGGTAACTACAGCAGCAGTGAGAAACTCTTTCTTGACTTATTTCTTGAACTATTGTAATATTACGTTTTCAGTGATTACTATATTATGATTTTTTGCTCCTTTTCCACAAAAAAACCCTTTTTTTTAATAAGAAAGTGGCCAACTGATTCATACAATACATCTGTACTTTTACAATGATCCTTCATGTACCAAATATTCCTATGGTATGCAATTTCCTTAACTTTTTCTAAAGAAAAACAGAAAATGCTTATTCTTAATTTTTACCGATACCTACCCAATTGTTTCCAGTTTTACTTTATCCATATCATATTGAGGTTAACATTTTTAAAGAAATATCTGTGACTGGTTACGTTGCTCTTCAGTCAACCCCTTGTTAAGTTTGAGGTATTCAGCACTTTAAATTGTACCTTTTAATTAGTCCCAACCTTCTGACCATTTCCATTACTCTTCACTGAACTTCTTAATTTAGTAGTGTTTTTCTACTTGTTGAAAGTAGTTTAAAAATTCTTGACTGATTAGCCAAATCGTCCTATTCAAATTTCAATATTTGACTGGTAACTTTGTGTAACAAGGTGTGCATGATGTATTAATACTTTTAATGAGCTATTGAAGAAATTACTTCACATATCTTGGAACTTTTAATTTTCTTCTTGGCACATATATCCCAGCTAAGCATACCTGACTATTCATGAGTTCTTGGCTTAAGTTACAGAAGATCTTTCCNGCATACCTGACTATTCATGAGTTCTTGGCTTAAGTTACAGAAGATCTTTCCTCTGTCATTTTTTTTTTTTTTTTTGACAGTTACTTCTGACCTCAAGATGCAATTTTTCCAGCCTTTAGGAATAAATCAGATTATCCTCTGGAGTATTTTATTTTTTTCTGCTAACTAGAATTTCATGTGTTTTTAAATCCTTGGGGTTTATGTGCTGGATTTGTGCTTTAAAGTTACGTCAAATGAAGATAGTACAAAATCTATGCAAGCTGAACCACAAATTACATTTTGTTGGTTGATATATATAAACCTTTCCTCTAATTTTACTGTGATTTATCAACTGTAGATTTTTTTTTTCTAATTTCTTATCCCTGCCAACTTAGTTGTTCAAAGTAATTTAGTTTATTAAAAAACGTCAGCATGATCCTTCATTATGGAAAAAAAGAGGCCACTGCAACACTGATAATTTTGCTATTTTAAACAGCCAAAGAATCGTAGTGTGGGACAGATAAGCCATTTGTTCAGTAATGACTATGAATTGGAGCCACAGCAGAAGACAATTGTTCATGCCAAAACCAAATCCTCAAATAATTTATCAAATCTGATTTAGAATCTAGGAGAATTGTAAGGAGGATGAGACAAAAGAGATAATAAAGCTTTTCGGAGAGATCTCTGATGTTATCATGTTCAGGCAAGCAAATGGTAAATTGTCCCATCTGCTTTTAAATTTCAGGCTTGGATGGAATTCCTGAATTAAAATAAAAAAAGAAAACCTCAACAAAACACTCTCCCCCACAACCAAACAAAAAGCAACCAAACAAAAAAAACCCCAGCAAAAGTAAACTGATTAGAAAGCCTATGTGATTTTCAAATGCTCATTAAGAGCAACAGCTGGTAGTGACCAAACTCCTCACACATCTGGTCTAATCCTTTCACAACATTTTGAAACTCCAAGGAAAAAAAAATCAAGAAGCAAGATGTGTGTAAAGCAGAGATTTTTCTTCAATGAGGCTGTGACAGGCAGAGTGATGAATTTATTTCCAAAGTACCTGGTTTTAATAAATACAATCAGCAGT
>VYZR01127904.1:26910-40347 GCA_013400675.1 Oxylabes madagascariensis
ATAGGTAGCTATTTGGGTGTCAGTATGAATAATTATTTTAAAAATTGATAAAATTGCCATCATGTTTTTAAATGCACAGACTATGAAAAAACTACATTGCCCTGCAGCATTATTTAATAATTCAGCAAATTCATATCTTGAGAATTTTAGTAATTAAACTCCAAAATGAAAAACATGCATTAACCAGCTAATTCAAGACAGAAAGAAAATTCAAGTCTTTTGGCAAATTATGCTTTGGATGGAGGAACACTGTATAACAGATATTAATGCTAATCCTTCAGTAGCCAAGCTATTTTGAAAACCACCTGACAGAAATTCATATGCCTGTGCTTGTGTTTACAACTGGAGGAAAAGTTGAGGGTAAGGCAACTAGATCCCAGAATCACATAGAGAATCACTGCTAGGAAAAACCCTGTCTCTGCTCAAAACTCAAAATGGGAGTTTTGATCTCAGAAAGTAGAAAAAAATTTGAACTGTTGGTACTAAGACATGGGAATAAGATATGAACCTGTTGATCATTTGGCAAATCACAGTAGTGCACTCACCTATGCAGAAGCTCAGCCTTGGGAGCAATTACTGGTTCACAATCTGGAGCACGGGAAGGGTTAACCTATGGAAGAAATTAGATCAGAGGTAACTGGAAGACTTGAGGACCTTCAGCTTTAGGAGGAGGCACTGAGACTTGCAGACTGGAATATCTTTCCCTATTTAGCAATCACAGTCCCCAAATGGTTATCTTATTCGCCTTTCAACTCCAAATAAAAACTTGCACCTGCTTACAAGATGTCAGTTATTTTGATTTTTCTAATTGTGCATTTTAAGGCTGGCTATCCATCCCAGATACAGTAGATACAATGAGTACCACAGAAGTTTTACATTGAAAAAAGTTGAATTTGCCTTTTAATACAGCCTCTTTCATAGGCATGTCTTCCTTTAATACATTGCCAGAAGTGGTATGTGTCAAATATAACCCTGCTCGATAAAAAGAGAATAGTTTCCAAAATCTGGTGAAAAAAGGCGACCAAATGAGTTAGAGTAAGACCTAGCAAACCACTAATGATGCATCACTGTATACGTGCACTCCATAACTTTGCATAAAATTCATAATGAGGTACACTTCTTATTGAGTGTATCCAAACAATAAATCTCACATAAGTGTGTTACTTTTAGAAACTATCTTTCAATTGAGCCTTTACAACTGAGATAATTCCCATTTCCTACATTTATCCATTATGTGGTCCACCCTGAGCCATGATTTGAAGTCCATGTTATTTCAGTACTAAATCTGATTTTGAGAACTTTGTTAATCCAGAAAAGTTTTTAATACTGAGCAGGGCACACTGCTTATTATGAAAGCAAATAGAAAACAAGGTAAAAAGACAAACAAACAAAGACCCAAACTGAAAAGGCAAACTGAAAATCTATGTCAGTGTCATGATCACAATAAAATAAATGCTTCAATATGGTTGTTTCAAGAACAAATCAGATTACATTTATAGAAGTATAACACATATTGAAGCAATTATCACATCACTCTCTTTTGTACCATTAATATTTTGTACAGATCTACGTGCATTTTTCCTCTATAAAAATCCCTCACACTTCTGAAGGATGCACGACCATTAAGAGCAACTCCATGTTGAGAGATCCTTCCAGCTACTGGAAATTCTAAAATACATTTTCTAAAGACAGCAGTTTACCAGAAATGTCTGTAGCAATATTGAATAAGTTTGTGCATATCCATCATGCAGTGCGTGGCTTTCAATAAGGAGTTTTCATCTCTGTGTGCTATGTTTCTTTCTCAGATAGTTTCATCTTCTGTGATTTGATGTTTAAAAATCACCCATGCCTTTGGTGATATCTCTTTATAATGTTCACTTCATTGAGACTGATCTTCAAACCCGTCAAAGAGGATACAAGAAGAGGACATCTTTCATTTTCCTATGACTATATGTCAGATCTCCCCAGTACAATGCAGGAGAAGACATCAGTTGTTGAAATGCAAAATCAGAAAATTTACAGCTGGAAATAGCTTTCATTATGTCCTCTCAACTATGGTCTTGCTGTTTCAAAATTCTTGTCTTTGGAGAGTTCGTGTCCAAGTTAGTTATAAACAACCCAGGCCGTATAAAGACTGAGAACAAAAGGACGTTTCCATTCCCTGGCAGTTGGAAAATATTTTCCTTCATTCAAGAGCATATCTCTATCTTTGGTTTTCACTTACTGTATTTTCTCACCTTCCCTGCACAAAACCAAATAATCAGGCGAACAAGAAAATCCCAAACTTTACCACTATCCTTAATTTCTATTTGTATTTGGCTTGGAGTTTAGATTGCACAGTTTTGTCTACTATCTTGTGCTGTATTCTACATTTCCTTCAGGACAGTAATACAGGATAAGCCTTATTATCAGTGATTTTTTTCTGAAAATCAAATATTAGAAACAAATTAATATGGATACTTACATATCTTTTTTGGGGGGATTGAAAAAGCACCATTCTGGAAGGTCCTTTGTGGGTTTAAGAAGTCAATCAATATAGCAACCACAAACTAGTTTACAGATAACTCATGCTGGAAATAAAGAGTTGGAATTATGTGTTACAGGAGCATTCCCAAGACATTCTTAAAATACATTAATGTAAATATTTAAATGGATACTTCAGTAATTATCCAACTGTGCCTGGAAATATAATGTAAATATCTAAATGAATTGTCTAAAGTAATTAGATATTCTAATTACTATGGTTATAATTTACTATTGCACGGCTGCTACAACAAGTTAAGACTAATGGAAGTCTTAACTTCTTTACGGAATTCTTGACTTTTTGTTAATTTATTTACTGCAACATTAACTTGTATCTGCAGTACAAGTGGAAGGCCTCCTGTGCTTTGATTATCCTATGAAGAGCAATAAGAAAGCGTTTTAACTCCTGCTTACACCCACCAGTGACTCCACATATTACCTAAGGTTATTTACCTTAGAGCTTGTTTTGTATTTTTTCTCCCAAATGCATTCAATGCCCTTTCTAGAAGTGACATCAGATGGGAACATGTCCTCAAGTATCATTACCAGTTGATTTTTTTTTTTATTAACTTACTGTAAAGGAGTTTCAAAGCTTCTAGAGATAATTAGATCTCAAGTGATCTAAGTACTCTTTTTTTCTGCAGGTAAAAATAATCTCCAGAGAAAAACACTAAGGCTTGACATACAGTCTCTGAAATTAAAATTGTTGTTAAAACAATTGCTCTATCATATTTCCCAGAAGGAATTGACCAAATCAATTATAAGTAATCACTCACTTTCTGTGCAACTGTCTTACACTTTTAATGAAAAATGTCTGTGTTGTAGGTTTATTGACAAAAGTATGCAACATGTTTTTCCCAGAAGAACCAGGACATTTTAATAGAGTGATATGAATGACAGAAAAGAACCAAGAAAACAATTAATGACAATTAATTAGCTGTACTAATAGACCTTGAAAACCCTGCGGTACTAGCCAAATCACTATACCATGTAAATGGTTAATGTGTCCTGGGGTGCATCAGGGCACAGCATTGCAGCTGGGGAAGGGAGGGGATTGTCCCGCTCTGTTCTGCACCGGGGCAACCTCACCTTGAGTTCTGGGGGCAGTTTCTGGTGCCACAATATAAAAAAGAGATTAAATAATTAGATAGCATCCTTGAGGGGTAGCTAGCTGTATGAGGAGCAGCTGAGGTCACTTGGTCTGTTCAGCCTGGAGAAGAGGAGGCTGAGGGGAGACCTCATTGCAGTTATAATTTCCTCATGTGGGAAAGAGGTAGAGCAGGCACTGATCTCTTCTCTGGGTGCCCAGTGACAGGACCAAAGAGAATGAATTAAAGTTATGTCAGGGACGATTTAGGTTGGGTATTAGAAAACGATTCTTTACCCAGAAGAATGTTGGGCACTGGAGCAGGCTCTCCAGGGAAGTGGTCACAGCACCAAGCCTGACAGAGTTCAGGAAGGTTTGGACAATGCTCTCAGGCACATGGTGTGACTCTTGGGGCATCCTGTGCAGGTTTGGGGGTTGGACTTGATGATCCTTGAGGGTCTCTTCCAGTGCTTATTCTATGATTCTGTGACATGCAGAAATCCTGATGCATGAGTCCAAAACAATGACTAACTTTCTGAGATGTACTCTCTTTGTTGAAAGCAGATTGATTTTGCAGATAATCCATGCTGGCAGATAGCCAAGCAAGTATTCTATCAATTTATCTTGGCTTTTACAGGAAAAACAGAACCAAACAAAATACTGTTGATTAGCTTGTCAAAGGATGAAAATGTTATGACAAGTTTATATTGTAGACCATGATATAAAAGACTTTGAAATGTATTTCAAGAATCATTGCTTTCAGATGGAAACCCTTCAGAACCAACAAGTTTCTAATTCTCAGATATTCATTCCTGAGCTAAGAGAAGAATGGTTACGATGAAGCAGGACTCCTGATTTCTGAGAGAAGCTTTTTTTTAAACATTTAGTCAATTCTTGTAGTCCTGAACTGAACAAAACAAAACACATATGCGCACACACACAGAACAAACAAACAAACAAAAAAAACACAAAAAACAAAAAAAAAAAAAAACAAAAAAAAAAAACAAAAAAAAAAAAAAAAAAAAAAAAAAAAAAAAAAAAAAAAAAAAAAAAACCAAAAAAAAAACAAACAAACAAAAAAAACCACAACACCAGCACAAAAAAAACCAAACCAAACAACAAACCCCCACCACCACCACCACCGGTCTACAGCCTTCCTTTGGCCCCTGACCTGCCCCGCTCGCACCATCCCTGCCGGAGCCATGCCCGTTCCCGCCCATCCCTGAGCCAGCCGCGCTCCCCTGTCTCGCACCGCCCCCTGGCGGGCCCTGCTGGAAACGCGGCCGTCCTGCCCGGCCCCGGGTCCCCCTGGCCAAACTCCGGCCTCCGTGTTCAAAACCTTAGTCTCGCACAAATCAAAATTTCTGTCTTTAAGTTATTTAGTATTATAATATACAAATAAAGAAAAAAAAAACTTCTTAAGATTAAAAGAGAAAAATCTTTATTTTGATCTTTTTTTATGGTTTTATGTATATTTTTTTCTTAAGTATATCACTTCTTTAATATTTAGATGTAGGGCAAATATGAATAGAGGCAATGTAAAAATCCATATGCTATGTCCTTCAATGTCTTCGAGGCTAATTTGCTATATTGGTAGATTATACTTCTTTCTAGCCACCGAAACTTCAAATCCTGGTTACGATTGGTTTGTCAAAACAGTCCTTTGGGCTTTTTGCCCAGCAGCAGTTATACTTCTTGGCACAACGTGAAAATTGTGTCTAATATCTCTCTGCAACCTTGGTCTGCAGAGCTGCTTAGAAACGTGAGCGTGTCGTAAAACCAGTAATTAACAGGGACAGAAAGAAAGATTGCGTCTCAGCGTAACATTTGGAATTAAGTCAAAGATTTTTGGTTTAAAGACACACAATGTTTCTGGTGCTGAATTATGTTTTAGGCCTTTCTCTCCTGCTGTAATAGTCTGGAAGCTCCAAGTCAGCAACTGCCACGTCTGTAGGCACCTCATTTTCTGAGGAGCCATTAATTGCTTCCTGCTGTGACTGCTGAGGGGCAATCTGGTCTTGAGAGCATGAAGCTGCTTGGTGCCTCAATCTGTGTAAGGAAAACATCTTTCTGAGTAAAACAGGATTTTGAATATGTTGTGTTTGTGCTGGTCATCAGTGTGGCCACACTGACCAGTCCTGTGGTATAAGGATCCCTTTTATGGATTTGATCTGTAAAGATCCTTGCTATGCTTCTTTCCTAAATATCTTTAGTATCTTCAAGGAATTAAAAAAAAAAAGGTAATGATGTTATAATTTTTTTCATACCTTTTTTTGCCTATTTTTTCATCTCTAAGTTGAAAACACTGGCAAGCACTCATAGTTTTATGGGAATAAACCTTCCCCAGGACAATTTATAGGAAGAAAAGAAGTAATATGCTTTTCCCTATCAGTCCTGCTCTTGGGAGTTCATAAAGGAGGCAAAAGATGTTTCACAGATTTTTAAGTGCAAATTATTGCCTTAATGTGTTTACCTAGATTTCATGAATATTCAGAATAATTACATGCAATAAATACTCGATTCCCAGATGGCTGTTTTATAATAAATCTACACATATCTACACCATCAGAACAAAACACTTGCTTTAAAACTCATGGTGAGTTGTTACAGCAGAGACCAGTGGTAGAAGTGAGCTGTTTTATGGCGGTATATATAGCACCAGGGTTCCCAACATGTGCACTTCTCAGATGCAGTCTGCAGGTCAAGCAGATTGCATATCAAGGACTTTTACGATTTCACACTGAGACTTCAACATTTCCATTTCAAAGGCTGGTAGAGACCCTCTTTGTTCTTGATGTAGAATTTCTTCTTGAAATCAAATGGTATTGAGGGCAGGGAACAGAAGCTGAATAAGTAACGAAGAGCTATTTACGTGCCATGGAAAAGCAAAATTTGTGCAAGTGCATCAGTATCACTTCACTCTACATGAATTCATAAAAGGATCTGTGTTTTATATAGTCATTCATGAAATAATCCAAAGAGATATTACTTCTATTTTAGCATTTAACTTGCAGTTTATAGTATGTCCTGTACCCAAGATCAGCCCTTGTTTTCTGGCTCACTTGGTTAATCAGCAGGATCTTCCTTTATCAATAAACATTTTCAGCAGTATCTTCTACTGATATCAGCTTAACTGGCTTCAAACACATGACTGCTTTCCAGGTTTAAGAGAAAGAATTTACGTAGAGGAGTATAAACAGTGAATAAAGAAGTTCATCCAAATAAAGAAATTCATCCAAAATGTAGTAGTCACTCACAATTTCCACAGAATAATGTGCAGTGGGTGGCCCAAGGGGTTCTCAGGCTCATGTGGATTGTACCCACTTGTGCTGTGATCATCTGAAACTGTCAGAAATAAATTTACTTCCTTTAACACCATGTTATAAATTATTATCCCATTTTTAGGACTATTTTTGAAAAAAGAAGTTAAGAAAAAAAAGGTTTTTTTTCTCAATTATGTCTTATGTTATTGAACTTTTCAATTCTTTTTCTTATAATCATAGAATGCTTTGGGTTGGAAAGGACCATAAAATCATCTAGTTTCAACCTCATAGAATTATTAAGGTTTTAAGAGACCTTTACTGAGTCCAACTATAAATCCAGCATGGGCAAGCCCACTGCTAAACCACAGCCCTAGTGCCATATTTTTGCAAAATAGTGCAGCTTTCTCAACAGGAATAAAGGATGCATCAGTTTTACTTCAGTTGTCCTTGGTTTTTATAGTTGGAGCAGTGGCTTTGAAAGCTAAAGATACTGCTTTGAACTTTACAGTCTCAGCAGGGCTTGCAAGTAAGTTTACCACTTTGGGAGCAAGTGTTCTGATCACTAAATAGCAAAAATCTCAGCAGAAGCAGAATCACAAGCAGCCTCATCCAGGAAGAACAGGATGGTTTGAGGAGCCCCACATGGTAGCTCATCCTGGGCTGCTTCAGATAATATGGGGCAAAATGGGGCCTTTCTGGGGAGGGAGGTGAGAGTATCTCAGGTATTTTGGGGTTTCTGGTCAGAGCAAGAATGGGAGGGGGCTCTGGGCAGCATAGTGTGGGATGGTTGTGGGCATGTTGAGCAACATGGGTTATTCCTGAGCTCTGCAGGAATTTGTGCTTTTCCAGAGCTTGTAATTACTGAAGAAAGGCAGCTGGGCCAGAAATTAGGACCTGTGTGCCTCAGCTCTCCATGTCTGTACTAAGACCTAAATTCCGTATTAGTTCTCATCCTCACTGCTGACAACACTAGGTCACCATTAATATGCTATTATATAAGGACTTTTCTTTTTCATAGGAGATAACATCTTACAGGCATTGTCAACCATTTTTCACTTAGATTTTAGACAGAATTTGCCACATATAACCTTGGTTGTGAGAATACTGATTTAATTCTTATGTTCCATCTTCTAAAAATATCCTGTACATACGGAAAAGTCTGAGATTATTAGTACCCATTTAGAGTNTGAGAAGTTATATTAATGAATGTACACACATTTAAATTCAAAGCAGATTTCTGAACATGATGTTCTTTACTGCCTAAGAAAATGACTCATGGATTATACTGGAAGATGCCCTTCTGGGAAAATCTTATAACAGAAACTGCTAATTCCGGTAGATTAATTTTCCAGTTGTTTTCCCAAAGCTGTTCTTATGAGAACCCCTTAATCAGTAGTATATTTTAAATCAATTTGTGTTTTTACCAGCAGTCAACNGAACAGAAGCTGAATAAGTAACGAAGAGCTATTTACGTGCCATGGAAAAGCAAAATTTGTGCAAGTGCATCAGTATCACTTCACTCTACATGAATTCATAAAAGGATCTGTGTTTTATATAGTCATTCATGAAATAATCCAAAGAGATATTACTTCTATTTTAGCATTTAACTTGCAGTTTATAGTATGTCCTGTACCCAAGATCAGCCCTTGTTTTCTGGCTCACTTGGTTAATCAGCAGGATCTTCCTTTATCAATAAACATTTTCAGCAGTATCTTCTACTGATATCAGCTTAACTGGCTTCAAACACATGACTGCTTTCCAGGTTTAAGAGAAAGAATTTACGTAGAGGAGTATAAACAGTGAATAAAGAAGTTCATCCAAATAAAGAAATTCATCCAAAATGTAGTAGTCACTCACAATTTCCACAGAATAATGTGCAGTGGGTGGCCCAAGGGGTTCTCAGGCTCATGTGGATTGTACCCACTTGTGCTGTGATCATCTGAAACTGTCAGAAATAAATTTACTTCCTTTAACACCATGTTATAAATTATTATCCCATTTTTAGGACTATTTTTGAAAAAAGAAGTTAAGAAAAAAAAGGTTTTTTTTCTCAATTATGTCTTATGTTATTGAACTTTTCAATTCTTTTTCTTATAATCATAGAATGCTTTGGGTTGGAAAGGACCATAAAATCATCTAGTTTCAACCTCATAGAATTATTAAGGTTTTAAGAGACCTTTACTGAGTCCAACTATAAATCCAGCATGGGCAAGCCCACTGCTAAACCACAGCCCTAGTGCCATATTTTTGCAAAATAGTGCAGCTTTCTCAACAGGAATAAAGGATGCATCAGTTTTACTTCAGTTGTCCTTGGTTTTTATAGTTGGAGCAGTGGCTTTGAAAGCTAAAGATACTGCTTTGAACTTTACAGTCTCAGCAGGGCTTGCAAGTAAGTTTACCACTTTGGGAGCAAGTGTTCTGATCACTAAATAGCAAAAATCTCAGCAGAAGCAGAATCACAAGCAGCCTCATCCAGGAAGAACAGGATGGTTTGAGGAGCCCCACATGGTAGCTCATCCTGGGCTGCTTCAGATAATATGGGGCAAAATGGGGCCTTTCTGGGGAGGGAGGTGAGAGTATCTCAGGTATTTTGGGGTTTCTGGTCAGAGCAAGAATGGGAGGGGGCTCTGGGCAGCATAGTGTGGGATGGTTGTGGGCATGTTGAGCAACATGGGTTATTCCTGAGCTCTGCAGGAATTTGTGCTTTTCCAGAGCTTGTAATTACTGAAGAAAGGCAGCTGGGCCAGAAATTAGGACCTGTGTGCCTCAGCTCTCCATGTCTGTACTAAGACCTAAATTCCGTATTAGTTCTCATCCTCACTGCTGACAACACTAGGTCACCATTAATATGCTATTATATAAGGACTTTTCTTTTTCATAGGAGATAACATCTTACAGGCATTGTCAACCATTTTTCACTTAGATTTTAGACAGAATTTGCCACATATAACCTTGGTTGTGAGAATACTGATTTAATTCTTATGTTCCATCTTCTAAAAATATCCTGTACATATGGAAAAGTCTGAGATTATTAGTACCCATTTAGAGTTTTACTGTGATCAAGTGTGCAAGTGTGGTTTTGGATAATTCATTGGTATCAGTTTTTAGGGCAGTTTAATTGAGAGTTGTTTATTTTGAATACGGCCTCAAAAAGTTGTAAAGCTGCTGGGTTTTACTACTCAAATTTGACATGTAAAAGAAAACGCTTAGTTTAATGCTCAGTACATTATATCTAATTTTTCTTACATTATTGAATATGCTTTTAGCATGCTTTTGATACAATGTACTTTCTATTAAAGTTTAATAGCTGAAAGCTACTGTTATCTTTTAGGTGATGTTTTCCCTTATGCATCTATGTTCATGTTTGCTGAACAGTGCTGGCAATAACTAATGAGCAGTTCCCAGCCCAAACTGTGGAGTCAGGGATTCTTATGTTCTTTATGCATCACTTGTACATGTCATTAAATTACTGATATACTTTGTAACTTGACTACATTTCTTTTTCAGTTCAGTTAATCCTAAAATTTTCTGAGAAGTTATATTAATGAATGTACACACATTTAAATTCAAAGCAGATTTCTGAACATGATGTTCTTTACTGCCTAAGAAAATGACTCATGGATTATACTGGAAGATGCCCTTCTGGGAAAATCTTATAACAGAAACTGCTAATTCCGGTAGATTAATTTTCCAGTTGTTTTCCCAAAGCTGTTCTTATGAGAACCCCTTAATCAGTAGTATATTTTAAATCAATTTGTGTTTTTACCAGCAGTCAACCCTATTAATAATTTTTACTTTGCTTTCATGTAGAATTTCATGACATTTAGTTTTTGCAGACCCTTTCATGTCCACAACACCATTAATCCTGCAGACTGCCAAAAGAAAGAAGCAATTATGGTCCTCAAGTGTAAGATTCTGTCCAACATATATGCAGCTGTACAGCAAATGGCAAAAGAATAGTGTAGGGGAAATGAGTGGGAAACCTTGAAACATTCATGTCCTCAAACACCCCTGTGGTACTATCAAGAAACCCAGTGAGTGCACCTCTCCCTTTCAGCCAGGAACATCTCACTCACTCTGCCTCTGATTTTCAGAAATTTTTTGAAATAGTGTGCTTCAGGTCCATTCTCTTAGATGACATTAAATTTCTCTTTTCTGCAGGCAAAAGCCCTCATAAAGTGAGAAGAAAGATAAAACTTTTTGTTTCCTTGGCAGTCATGTGGGGAGAAGACTTCAAAATAAATGACCAGCAGAGTCTCTCTGCAGGTGAGTGAGCAGTGTCACTCACTGAAATGTGAATGAAGCCACATCTCAATCTAAAAATAATTGTATCTACAGGAAAAGGCTTCTCAAAAGCATTCTCTAATCTTGTGAAGAATAAAAAAAACCCCAAACAGTTACAATTATAATGTGATTAACACACTTTATTCTAATGCATGACATAATAAGAGAGACTATAAAATATTGATTCTAGTTTCCTTCTATGTAGGAATTGATCAAAAAAGGGACTTTTTTTTCTAAATATCAATGTGTAGACTAGCAATAAAAAAAGTTCATTTTGATGTTCTAGATAAAAAGTCCTTTTAGTTAGACTTTAATGCTTATTTAAATATCGAAGCAGCTCAGTTTATTTTGCTGTAACCAATGATATTGACTAGCTAAATGTAAAAATACTGTTCTGTTAGTAAAACACAATGCCTCACATTAATAAATTTATGCAAATTGTGAATGATTCTGGAAATATTTAAATAAGATCAAAAATCAAGATTAAATAAAACTCGAGGATATTCTGAGAACAGGATTGAAAAGGCACAGTTTCTTGAGGGGAATGGAGCTCACCCATTTCCTCTTTGTTCCTTTGAAAGTATCCAAACTTTCTGTTCCTCAGTTGAGCCACATGAGGAAAACTCATCAAGATCTCTACAAGATTTTTAAGACTTCCATAGAAAGGCAGTTGCTGTTTGTAAAACCTGGATTAAAAGTGTTATAATTATGTCAAAACAGCTTACTTATTCTAAACATCCAAAGCCCAATGATTGCTGCACAGCATTTTTTTTTAATAATAAATAATTTTTTTCATCAATAATGGTGCAAAAGTATTTTCAGCTGGGTAGTAATTTTGGGGACTTATCTACTCTGGTTTTCTTTCATTTGTGAAGATTGCTGTTTTGTAGTTTGTTTGTACAACCTTTATTTGTATTACTGGATAATACTTTATGTGTGCAAATTTATTGTCTTGTGTGAAATTATCCATAAGACTAATTAGCAGACAATGTCAATACATATCCTGAAGTTTTCTTTTATTTCATTGTTAATATATTCTGTCATTTCCAGACCTCCTGAAGAATTTAAAGACAGTTTTGTGAAAGACAATGTTATTTTCATTCTGTTATTCTATGGTTTGGAAACATGAAATAGCCATATTTGTTTTTAAAATCTCCCATCCTTTGGGATTGAAGGACTTGGAAGCCTCACCACCATCAATAGAGAGAAATAAAAGCTCACAAAAAGTAAGACCATCGCACTGCTGGATTTCTTAATGTGAAATGAAAAATAAAATAAACAAAACGATTACCTGGCATTCAAGATTCAATATAACTCATGTTTATTTTCACTGTGTACAGAAGGTGGAGCCAAATTCATAAGGATCTGTGAACTTCAATCTTTGTTTGAGTACTTTTCTAGTGTCTTTCTGGAGGGGCAACTAGGTCAGAGGGACTTACTGATTGGAATCAGTTACAATCTTGGGATAAATCCTTTTCAGACCAACTTTTCTGGTGTTTAAGCTGTCTTTAATGAGGTTTAGAAGTTTCTTGGCACAACTGAAGAGCATTGGGACTTTCCTGTATTATGCTTCTCCCTGTCTCCATCAGTGACGCAGGAGTGAATTCATATTTCTGAACGTAGTATGTGAAAGTGAGCAAGCTGAGTATCTCCATGAAGTTGTGGTGAGATCTTAGTGGTATGAAGTGGCAAGCAGTGACCAGCACAAAGAACAGAAAGGAAACAACCACCCCAAGTTCTGAGCACTTTATTTTCCTTCTCTGTAATACTCATAAATTTTAAAAAAGAAACTCACACTTAGTTTTTTGTCCTGCTAGCTGATGTTCCAAAATGTAACTAGCGAACAAATCAGTATAATTTTAATTTCATTAAAAGATGAATCCTGGCATTAAGAAATTTTGCTTCTCATTCTGGTTGAGCCATGAGCTGTCTATGACTCAAAAGACCTGCTGATATTTTCCATGACAAACTTTCCAAGTCCATAAAATAAGTTACTATGATGTAACTTCTTCTTTGATAATATTTATAAAACACTCTGAGATTGTAGACAGATGACTGTACAACAATGCAATGTATTTCCGGAGAATGGTGACCATTCTCTAGGGTGGGCTCTGATGCAATTGCATCTGTCATGGAGAACGTCCCACTTTCATTTTAGATGCTTCAGTTTGCTGTTTTTTCCAGCAGGGTCATTTTTAAAATGGCAATTATTTTCTTTTGCTGACAGCAAGAGCAGAATCTATCTTATGCTAACTAAGACTCCTTTTCCTCTGGGGAATA
>VYZR01127904.1:40447-65033 GCA_013400675.1 Oxylabes madagascariensis
GAGGCAGTCTTGTGATTATCCTCCTTTTATTATTACTATCCTTAAAATTACCAGAAAATATAGGCTATGCGCTGTGCCACCCAAGTGGGGCCAGATACTGCCCGGAAGGATGACAATTGCCTTTAACTGTCTGTTTTGAACAAGCAATGACCCTTTGAAACTTGGGGCAGGGAGTGGATATGGCTGTGTCTCGTAGATTCAAGGGTGTGCTGAGTGCATCAGTGGGCTCCAACCCAGTCACCCCAGCTGAAAGAATGTACAAGCGTTATGGTCAGCTACTTCAAAGCTGAGCTGTATTTCTATGTGACGTAAATTCCTTATACAAGCAAAAAAAAAACCCCACTGGCTAGAAAAAAAAAAAAAAAAGCATTAGTCTGCATTTATATATGCTTAGGTAATCATGAAATACCACATTATTGTTCCTTGGATGTTCTGAAAAGCTTTACCTCCATAGGGCATGAAACAGGGCCACGCATTATTCACAAGTTTTTCTTCAAAGCCAAATGTGTGAGAAGGGATATCAGTGAAAACCTGCCAAAGCTTATGTTCTATCCAGGGACGTGGGTGACTGCACAGCTACCTTGCTACCTTGCAAGCACCCAAGAAAATCTGCACTACCTGTGTATATTAATATCCATTCACTGTATTTTCAGCTCATGTTACTTGACCTGTGGTTTCCTCTTTCAAATTGCACAGGACGAGGACAGTGCCATGCATGGAAGTACTGGGAAGTGAATTTTGCGAGCAAATTGAAAACAAGTGAAGGCATGTGATTCATTTTAAGAACTCCACAAACTACAGACATGTTTAATTGGAAGGAGACCATGAACCCCCCTGGTATCCATGGGAGATTTGGTAATGGTCAAAGGACTGGCTAGCCTTCTGAATAAAACATTCACTAGGGCTTTTCTAGGGAATCAGATTGCTCAAATATTAGTGAGGGATTATTTGGAAGAAATATGAGGAAAAAAGGGTTTCTTATAAAATGCTATATTTGTGTTAAGGTAATAACTACAAAGAGAACAGTGGAGTGAGTTCTGTATTAACCATGAATATGTGCCAAAAGCTGGAAATACTAAATAATCCACATTTTGGTTCCCTTTGGTAAGTCTGCATAGAAAAGCAGCGGCAGTGGGCAGTGTGGGCTCTGAACTATTTCACTGATTTAGCTGAGGATTCAGCAGAGAGTGGACAGAAGCACTGTGGAAGTCACCCTGAGGTTCAGCCTCAGAGATGCACTTGGCAGAGCCTGGGCTCCAGCACTGCATCTAGGTCGCAGTGCAATGTGCCCTTACAGATTGTGCTGCAGCCTGCCAAAACAAAGGCAAGCAGGTTCTGGAGTCCTTGCACTGCCAAGACAGTGCTGTTTGCTCCAAAAGGCAAAATATCAACAGATGGCAAGCGAGTTCCCAGACAATTCAATGCCCCAAAACTTTTCTTATTTTTTATGTGAAAAGAATCTGTGTTCTGCAATGCAAGGCTTCAAATCTAACTGTGATCTTCTTACCCCTCTCTTAGTCCATAATTGTGAATAGATTTGCAAATATCTCAGATCTGACACCCCTGTGCTTTCCTGTTGAAAATAGTTTCAGCTGAAGGAGGGTTGTGTGTGGGGACATTTGTTCCATCTGAAACAACTGTTTCCATTGCAAGGCAAATGAATGTGAGATTTTCTTGTAACCTTGTGAAATGGTAGATCATTGCATTACCTGAAGCTGGATTTGTTCTCGTAATAGACTGTAAAATGTGATCATGAAGACATTTTTCCAAACTCTAAGAGACATTTCCAAGTAATTCTTATTGGGACAAATAATAGTCCTTCCTAATTCTACACAGTATTGTGGTGGAGACTTGTAAAACTTTCCCTTTTGCATGCAGATAATGTCATAGCAAAACCAAGTCCTATGCTCTTAATATGGCTGAAAACCATTCTTCCCTTGTTACTAATGTACACATTTTAGTTTTCCAAAATGGGTTTTAAGATTACTGGGCTTCTCATAAATACTGGGGTTTTTTATTTAAGTGGAGAAATACTTCTTCCTTCCTTCAAAACCACAATATTTGAAAAATTGCAAAGCCTATACTGGAAGATAATGGGAAAATGCAAGATCAGGCAAGCTCAACCCTGTGAACTTGTGATCTTGCCAGCATCAACAGGGAATAATAGCTTTGTATCCTTACATGTTATAATTTCTGGCATAATTCTGCTTTCCTAAGGGGCAGTTTTTTCAGGACCAACATATACGACATCCAAAATGTCCTCAATGTCTGAACATTGACACATAGTCACGTTGACAGAGTTTTTGCTTTGCTCCAGAATAACCAATGTTTTACAGACAGTAGCAGGAACCCTATGTATATGCTGCTCACAGCCATGAAGACAGTGAAACGCTGTGGTTTGTATATTACAATTTATCCATTCTCAAGAAGGCCCCACAGTCTCCGAGGCACAAAGCTCCAATTCTCCCTTAATGTGACAAGAAAAGGCAACCTAAAAACTATCTTCAGGAAACGTGAAGTTTCTTTCTGCCATAAGGCTTGGACAACTGTAAAAACAAGAAGAGGGGGGGAAAAAAGTCAAAACTGACAAACTTACAGCCACTATCAAAGGAAAGAGAGGAAACTGAGCAAACCAGTTGTCTCCGTCTGCAGCTGGAAGAAGGGGAATGGAAGGTGTGCATTGTAGTGTACTAGCCCTTTTTGTCAAACAGGAGGCAGTGTGGGCTGCTATTAACTGCTCCAGAGCAAGAACCAGGATGGGTGTGTTCAGCTCCTTGCTTCAAAGCCCCTGCTGTGTATATTTCTACAAAGATCTTGTCTTACTTCTCTTCTCTGGAGAGATCTGGGTGAAAATCAGTAGGGAAGAGCTGTGAAAAATAAGCAGGAATATCTAGGTTGTGTTACAGGGTGTAACTTTCATTATTTCAAAAATAAACTGTAAAGAGGACCTTTATCTAGGAATAGCCTCATACCCATTACTGAACTTCTCCCCTTCAAAGAACAAAAAGTGCTTATCCATGCTGCTGCGCCCAGAAATAGCTCTTGAGAATTACATGAGTTGAAACCCAAGTGAGCCTGGTACAATCCAAATGTGAAACTTCATGGAGAGCTATCTGACCAGGAACACTTCTAGAGAAGCTCTTAAGAAGTCCACGGAGCAACTAATACTCCATGACATGAACAAGGAGAAGACCAATTCCTAATGACATTTGAACTCCATGTGTGAAGAGCTTAACACAGAGAAATAAATTAATCTCTGTTCTACAGACAAGGCAATTTTCAAGGAGCATTTAACCAGGGTTTAGGCAGGAGTAAAGCCAAACTAGTTTTGTTCCAGTTGCATAGATCAATTTTGAAGCACGATTTTATTCTGTAGAATGTGTTCAAAAATCATCAAGAACATTTCTCACTATTGAAGCCTGATTCTCTGTACTATGCTTTATTTTCTGAAGTTTCCTGGAAAGAGTTTCCTGGAATGTGAGATCATTTCTTAATTTCTCCCATGGGACAGACACACGCACACATGCACACACAAATAATAGTAAAAAAATATGTGATGTGTATCTCCTGTGGAAACAAACACGCTGCTCCTGGTGTGTACTTTCATGTGTGCACGTAAAGGAAATTGACCTCAGTAAACAAGGCTGTGTTCACAACAAAAAGGAGAGAGGGCTTGGGAGGGCTTCCTCTCCTGAGTGGTGGCTGGGAGACAGCAGCCCCAGCATTCAGAAGGTGCACGCTGGTTACCCAGTATTGCCTTTCGCTGCGTTTCTGCCTTTCCCTGCAGTGAAACTCCCGGTGCCCACAGGAGAGCCAACTTGTTGCATCTGTCTCCGGCGAGCCCAGATCCGGTCACCGTGCCACCCAGGTGCCCCAGTGACCGGGGGCTGTGGGGCTGCAGCTGACTGCCCGAGTATTTGTTTTGTTACATCAGCAAGAGTGGACTTCCCTGCTCTCTGAATTTCCGCGGGCTGTTTTTTTGCTGTGCCTTCGGTCCTCTCCCTCCTCCTCCCCCAGCTCCGAGCTCTCCGCCCGCAGAGCGCCCCTCCTCCCGGGCCGCCTCCCCTCCCTCTCCCCTCCTCTCGCGCAGTCAGAGGCTTGAAAACTTGTTAAAAGCTCTCCCAGTGTTCCAAGTTAGAAAAAACTTTTACGAGGTATCAGCACTTTTCTTTCATTAGTGGGGAAGGAAGGATGAAAAGTACAAAACAGCAGTAGACTTTTAAATAGACAGGTCTGAGTGCCTGAACGTGCTCTTCCATTTTAGTTTAACCCTCCAAAGAAGTACTCTGATCCATTTTCACTGCTGATCACCAAAGGTAAGTTGCAAGTTTTCCTTTTTCATCATTTTGTGTATTTTTTTTTCTTGAAAACACTTCTCTTCTTTTCTTTTTTCTTTTTTCCCCCCCCCCCCCCCACCCTAAGAATTCTGTGTCATTGCGTTGAGGGTTGAACTTGTTTAAAAACACACATCTCAAAACAGCGTAGATTCTCTTAAAGTGCTAAGTTCCAACTTGGAAGAATTCTTTGCTTTCTTTTGTCACGTTTCTATACATTTCTAGAAGTGCTACACTTTTACAACTTGCAACCTTGTTCAGCCGAAGGAGGGACTGCGAAGTTGTGAGCGCCGGGCTGAGCTGCTCAGATTTTTTGCTGCAAGAAGCGGTCTCTCCTCTCCACTGCGCTCGGGCTAACTCAGTTCCTTTAAAGAAAAAGCCGAGGTGCGCTTCACTCTCCTCTGCTGTACCAAAATTGCATCAGAAGTTAGTAACAGGGAGACCTTGCCTTGAATGCGTCCCATTCCTTCCCCACACGTTTTGCTTTCATATGGAAATCCTGATTGATGCCTGATAGTTTGAGCAGAGCAAGCTTCTTAATTAGATGCCTTGTTAAATGCTTCAGCTACTGAAGTGGTGACTTTCACGTGGTCTTCCTGAGACGTTTTTTCCCTCTTTTCTTTTAAAATAGATGTGATAAAATCCAGACACGGGTTATGGATTTTTAACCTGGTTTGTATATAGTTACTCTGTTTTAGCAACCTCAGTGAGGGATTTTAGAGAAGGAATGTGGGATATCATGATATGCCTTACCACGTTGGCAATGTCTGTGAAAGTCTTGGGTAGATATAAATTAAAGTTTCTAGGAAGGACTGTACATAATCCCCATATGGCACATTCCCTGTGTAATATCTCAAAGAACTTAATTGTCGAAGTGCAGAGGAAAAAATACTTGAGCAGCATCTCTTGGAGACCTAAAAACCTTTTCATGTTGCGAGACCTGGAGTGTTTCCTTGTAGCAGTTGTTGTCTGCTCCTCGCCAGTAGTTAAAAAGCAGCACGAGGAAGGAGAAAAAAGAGCCTTCCGCTGAAAGACAGACGAAGCAGAGTCTGTCTATCTTATCGAGTAAGAATATTGTGTGCTTATACGTGTCCTCGTATTTTGCCTTGAGATAACCAGCAAGCCTCATGAGGCTGCATATTTCCTCTGAGGATTTCATTTTCATTTTTGTACGTGATACTTCAGACGAAAACCCTGGTAATGAGCACTAAATGGGATATGGACACCTTTTGCCTGATGTCCCTGCGTGTGCGCGCGTGTGTGTGTGCGCGCACAGGGAGCGAGTTAGAGGACTTGCGTGAAGCTTTCATCCTGCCATTTTTAACATCTGGACAGCACACTCCGCGGCAGAATTTAAGCCTCTAGTCTTTGGGATGTTTACTGAAGTGTTTCCTTCAGAAACTTCAAAGCCAAACACTGGCGCTGACCCACAATACCTAACAAGCATTCAAATGAGAGAAAGGCAAGGAGCAGGCTGGGATCAGGAGAGGGAAGAGAGGGATGGACACGAGGGATTTGATTTGCGACATAAAGCTGAATGCTTATACACACAAGAGCGCAGACAGATTCAACACTCTAAAGTTATCTCAGCTCTCATATTATGCAAGCCCAAGAGATTAATTTTATTTGTTTTTGCAATGAACCAGGGCCAAGGATTCCTGTGGGCATGGGGAAGGTTAGAGGACATTGGGCAATGCATCTGTTTAATTAGATACATTGCTCTCTTTCCCCCAATATCTGGTATCTCCTTCCCATGTTACTCACTGAATTTGTCTCCTGTAGAGGCACCTGGGCTGTTATTTGTGCCATTTATGTATTTAGACATCCAGATTTCAAGGTCCTCAAGCAGGAATGTCAGAGGTCCTGAGGCCCCCCTTAGGGAATTCAGTGTTCCTTCCCTTAATTCCAAAGTGAGTCAGGAGAGGGATAAATTTGAGCGTTAACATAGAGGATAGACCTGACTTGTACAACTAGAGAACATCTAAGAAAGTGCTTACAGTTGTTTTTGCAAGTATGCTTTAAAATTAAATTAGGTGTGGATGGTGCAAGATGGGAGAGGCGGAGGCTATGGGGTAGATCTGGCAGTGACTGACCATCAGCAGTAGTGACAGACAAAGGAAAAACCACAGTTGTGACACTTTAAATTCTAGTTACTGCAACCATTTTGTGCGTAACCTTTGTCCAGTGGATGAAATGAGCTGAAGCTCTTCTGCAGACCTGTATATGAACTACACCTTTCCAAGGGAATGTCTGGAAGGCATTTGCTTATTTTTATAAGATTTTGGAAAGCTAGCCTTCTCTGTTCCAACAGATCCAAACCCAATGAGTTATACACCTCAGCTGCTTTCTCTGTGATGCATGTTACTTTTGCGAAATGCTCAAGCTGATTTATGTTCAGGGTCTGGAGCCTTCTCTTTTGTTGTCTAGGTGTGTGTGAGCACAAATAAAAAGATAGAAAAAGTTGGAAAACCAAAGCTTTGGCCTGTTTCCCAATTACTTCAGCTGTACAATCCCATTTTAGAACTCACTCTAACTCTTGCTGCTCTTCCATCCACTAGCATGTGACCTTCTAACACTGTAGTCAGACCTAGGACATTACCACAGCACTAAGTTTGCATTATTCTTCTTGGAAAATATGAACCAGATGACATGATGAATGCCGTCCATAAAAAATAGTTCTAGAATTTCTTAATTGTGGCTTACAAATCAAATGTCTTATATATGTGGTCATCCTAAACCCATGCAAATGAACACTGTCAGATCTCCTGCTGCTCTATGGATTTTTTTTTCCCCTCCCTTTACCCATACGCAGTAGGATCTGGAAGAAATCTATCTTTTAAAGACTGCTATATTTTAATGCTAGGCCAGCATTAGTCTGCCTCAGAGAAGGTTATGATCCTGTAAAGTATTAATCAGTAGGAACTCATGAAATGCACGTACTCATCATCAGCCATATCCTTAGACTCCTGAAATACTGAATTTGTATCAATCGAATAGGCCAGCCTGTGTCATTCAGTGGACTCATTTAAGGTATTCAGAAGTGTTAAAACAAGCTAAAGTCCAGAATGCTAAAGAGCTATTTTTAAAGGTTGTCTGCCAGCCATTTCAAACTACTTACAAAGCTAGAATACTTAAGTACCTATTTGATACAAACCTTCTTTTTATACCTGGTAAACAGATTTGTAATCAGTTAATAAAACTGGTCTTCAGTGCCCTGAAAGTAAACAAGTTAGATCCGATGAATGAATTTTCTCTACAACAAAGCAAAGTACTGTGTTTCATAAGGCAGTGGAATCCACTTAAGAAAAGGAATAATATATTTGTGCCACCACAAGGTTATCTGATTAACAGTACAATGTTTTGAATTGATGTGGGGTTTTTTATCACTGGCAAAGGCTGGCATGTAACTGATCTCTTTTTTAAAAAGTTGCTTTTCAGAACTATGTATGAGTAATTCAAGCATGGAATGTTTCCTCCTGGAGTTTATATTGCCAGCGGACACAAATGAAACTTAGCAATTTTGCATGCTGAAGTAAATTAAAAAATAGGTAGTAAATTCTCCAAATATTGCAGGTGTGGGATTAAGCGGGTCAAAACTGAAGTAAATCATATGACATTAATGAACCAGAGAGGAGTGTAATTAGAAAACAAGCAACACATAACTGCCTAGAAATAACATATCCTCTGTTTTCTTAATCAGGCTTTCAATCTGAAATAACATTTAGACAGTAAAAAAGTATGTTGAGTCTGAGAAAAGTCTGTTAACCCAATAGTTTCTAGTCACTGGAAAGCTGACTAATTAAATCAAGAAGCTGTTACTTGAAAAAGGCTCCTTCTGTCCGCTTGCATTTGTAGGACATGGAGCAAATAGCTTGCCTTTAAAACAAACTGCACGTGTTGTATAGTTACAGGCTGTTCTCTGTTTTAACAATCCCTGCCTGAGGAGGAACGTGGTCACATTTCATTCCAGCCTTTCCAGGGACCTCCGCACTTCTCTGCCTGACTCCTTCTCTGCCGCTCCAGCCCAGAAAGAAAAACTCACTTTTTCTGGGAAGGGTGAAAGCTGAGGATGGCTGAGGGGATGTGTCAGAGACAAACATGCTCTATGTGCTCCTCCCGACAAAGGCTTCCAGTTTTAAAAGTTTGAAGTAGGCCTGATCCTTTGATGGGGCTTCATTAATGAGAAGAGCTAATTACATGAGGAAGGGTCAACAGGCTGCAGTGGCTGAACTTCAGAGCCAGCTGTTCAGGCAGATGGAGGAAATTGCCCTGGGATATTTTTGAGGGGTTCAAAGATAATTGGCATCTCAGAGCTATCAGAGCGCGTACTTTAAACACTCGTCTCCCATTACTCTCTCAGACTCCGTGGCAGGAATGGTGTGTTTTTATTTGGCCTCTATTGTTATGTTTGAGTTTGCCAGATTTATAATCTTGTGTTCCCAGTGACTCACCGCTTCTTGAAAGCAAGTCTCCTTGGTGCTAAAATTTCCTATTTTATGAATTATCCAAAAAGTGCGTATTCTATAAATGACCTTCACTCCATGATGCAGTGGAGAGGAAATCGTTCGGACATTATCAAAACTGTTAATACCAGGAAGGGATTACTCAGCATCCATGGAACAAATATCTATGCCCAGCAGCATTCACATTAAAAGGGAAACTTCATGATTATTTTTCCTTGTAAGTTCCTGATTTCATGTGATTTCATGTTTTCTCATGTCAGGCAAGTTAAAATGTAAGTTTTTATAAGATTGCCATTCTCCAGTTGATAAAAATCTATAGTGAAATTTGTTTTTCCTAGGAATCTAGAACATCAAGCAAACTATTTCATTTCTTTCATGTCATCCTGTGTATTTCCAGATATCCTGAGAAGCTGCTCGTGTCCCAGAAATGTGCACTTTAAAACTCAAGTCAGGAAAGACACTTTAAACTTGCAGTGTTCAACACTTGGAATGCAAACTGCAAGCCAGGAGTTGCCTTACAAACAGAGCATATTTACCTTTTTCTTCTTGCTAAGTCTTTTCTTTTCAAAACAAAGAAGGAATTTAAATACAAAAAGATGCAAATGCAAACCTGAAACTCTAGTGAATTAAGCAAATCACAGATAAACAGGAAAACAGTTCCTCCAATATGGTAACGTTAGCTGTGTTTCATGTGTTTACTATTTTTTGTTCCTTCATAAAACTATAGGTAAAGAATGCTTTCTTTACCTATGTGATGCAAATACTAATGTATAAGATTAGTTTAGACAGCAGACACTTTTCCTGAAGTTGAGTAAACTTGGCATCATTATGAACTATACTCTTAAATGTACTACATGCTATGAAGTGATAGGCAGGAGCTCAGTTTAATATTGCTGTGTAGGAAAAACGGTGTGTATTTTGCAAAGGTAGAATTATAGGTATGTGACCCTAATATTGACTTAAGGTAACCTATTCTATTTAGGTTATACTGAGGTTTGCTTTTTTGGTATCTAAGAGAGTGAACATAAAAATTACACTGAATGATCAGTCCACATTGAAACTGAGAAATCTTTCATATATTCCTAGCTTATTTAGGCAGTGCTACTACTTACTTACACACCCTGCTTCAGCTGTGTGTCACAGCTCTTTTTCACCTGAGGCAGGTGTAGGTCATTGAACTGAGGCTGCCATCAAGGAATCTGAGTCAACCACAGTGGTCACTGAGGGTTATCATGGACTTCCTGAAAACTGGAGTGAAATTAGGAACTTTTTCAAATGTGCTCTGAGACATTATATGTTACTTTCTCTTTTCAGTTTCCCTGATTTCCTCTTCACCTGCAGACTAACTAAAACTCCAGTTTCACTTCAGATTATGTAAAATACATTAATTACAACAAAACTGACACCACTGCTCTATTAGCATTGATCAGTGATTTAGTACCAAAGGTATTAAAGCTCTGACTTAACCCTTGTTATTTTCGTTCCTCTGTGTCCTTGTTTAGCTAGTGTCCTGTGAAGATGGGTGATTGGAGTGCCTTGGGGAAACTTCTTGATAAAGTTCAAGCCTATTCTACTGCAGGAGGGAAAGTGTGGCTGTCTGTCCTCTTCATTTTCCGAATCTTGCTATTGGGAACAGCAGTCGAATCTGCGTGGGGAGATGAACAGTCTGCATTTCGGTGTAACACTCAACAGCCTGGTTGTGAGAACGTCTGCTACGACAAGTCCTTTCCCATCTCCCATGTACGCTTTTGGGTTCTGCAGATCATATTTGTGTCTGTGCCTACCCTTTTGTACCTGGCACATGTGTTCTACGTAATGAGGAAAGAAGAGAAGCTGAACAAAAGAGAGGAAGAGCTTAAGGTAGTCGCAAATGATGGTGTGAATGTGGATATGCATCTCAAGCAAATAGAAATTAAGAAATTCAAGTATGGGATTGAAGAGCATGGCAAAGTGAAGATGCGTGGGGGACTGCTCCGTACTTATATCATCAGCATCCTGTTTAAATCTGTCTTTGAGGTGGCTTTCTTGCTGATACAGTGGTACATTTACGGGTTTAGCCTGAATGCCATCTACACCTGTGAGCGAGACCCATGCCCGCACAGAGTGGACTGTTTCCTCTCCCGTCCAACTGAGAAAACCATCTTCATCCTCTTCATGCTGGTGGTGTCCTTGGTGTCTCTTGCCTTGAACATCATTGAGCTTTTTTACGTGTTCTTCAAGGGTGTCAAGGATCGTGTGAAAGGGAAAACCGACCCCTACTCCCACAGCGGTGCCATGAGCCCTTCCAAGGACTGTGGCTCCCCCAAATATGCTTATTACAATGGCTGCTCGTCACCGACCGCCCCCTTGTCTCCCATGTCTCCCCCAGGGTACAAGCTTGTTACTGGAGACAGGAACAATTCCTCCTGTCGCAACTACAATAAGCAAGCCAGCGAGCAAAACTGGGCCAACTACAGTGCGGAGCAGAACAGAATGGGGCAGGCTGGCAGCACCATCTCCAACTCACACGCCCAGCCCTTCGACTTCTCTGATGAACACCAGAACACGAAAAAACTGGCGTCAGGACATGAGCTGCAGCCCCTCACCATTGTGGACCAGAGGCCTCCCAGCAGAGCCAGCAGCCGAGCCAGCAGCAGGCCTCGACCTGACGACCTGGAGATCTAAGCTTCTTGATGCAGTACTTGCTCAACTATGAAACGACGTGCATTGGAAGATGCCGTCAGTGCTGATCTTGTTCCAGTGGAGGTGGTACTTAACAGTCTCAAGCAGGAGATTTTAGCAATCATAAAAAAAAAGCAAAACAAACAAGCAAACAAACTTTTAAAATACTTGCTGGTTCTTTGGGGGGTGTGGGGTTGGTGTGGGGTGGTACAGTACACATTGATATTTAATGTAGCTGGTTTAAAGAATTTAAATACTAAAAAAAAAAGGAAAAAAGATAGGTAGTACTAAGGTAAAGGGCTGTTTTTCTAGAAAGGCTGTAAATATCTGAGTGTATGTGTATGTGTGTACTATCATGTTTGTTTCTAAAGAATCTTCTGTAATACTAAAACCCAATAATAACTGAACTCACATTTGTCAGGGTGAAGTGCTACCTGAAGATGAAAATATTTTTCCTATTCAACATGCAAAAAAGTCCAGGATTGCCTCTGACCATTTCCCTGTCAAGAACATTCCACTCTTAGAAAGTGCACTTTGAAGGTAAACTTTCCTACATAGTCCTCCAGGTTCTTGGAAGGCTCCTGTGAGGACAATTTACAGTCTTTGAGTCGTTCAATTCAAATTTCAGGCATGGCCCACCAAGAAATACTTAGGTCACCTGCTCTTCCAGCCCTTCATGCAGGTGTATTTTGTGATGTGCGTAAATGGGATGGCTCCACACATGTGGACACAGCAATGACACAGTCTTGCCCACAGCGATACTTGTGTCCTGCTACTTATGTAGAGTCTCTTTAGTATTATATAAAACACAGTTTGCTGCCACTTGCAGATTTAAGCATCAAGACAAGCAAGCAACTGCCTTTAGTGAATTTTATCACACCTTTATATGTACTAAGGGTGTACGTATGTGTGTGGAAGTGGAGGTAAAGGTATACACAAAACACCCTCAGAAGCATAGGCTGAGAAATAAACGCACACAGGTTACTTGCAGTTGACACTCTCATGGATGTTGTGAAGATGTGGGCCACTATGGTGTTTACATTCTCTGGTTCCTTCAATGTAAGTGAAGCACATGTTGTTATATTTTTTTAATTCTATAAAATATTTTCCATGCATCCTAAATGGATGCTCTTTTAAAATAAAATAAAAAAAAAATTCTAAAGGGCCTAATCCTGGATGTCTTGCTCTGGAAGATCTCTCTTTAAAGTTGTTGGGAGTTTTGCCTCAACAAATCTGCAGGATCAAGCCCAAGATGTAGCGAACCATGTTTTTGCTGGCATGAATGATTTTCTTTTGTAGAAGTTAGGGGTGGAAAAGACCCATTAGGTCATCTAGCCAATCTCCCTGATAGGTAATAATAATGCTTGAATGATAGAAGATATAGTACTGTAAGCAAGCTTTAGTCTTTTATGTGAGAAACTTAGAAGAAGTGCTTTGTGCTGGATTAATAATAAAATATGCCTAAATGGCTTTTGCAGTAACTGGTATTTTTCTTGTTCTAAATATTCACATTTACGGAACTGCAATGTCCACCGAGTTTGACAGTTAGGTCTTTCTAGATAGCTCTAGCAACTTTAGTGTTTACAGTTAGATTATGTTTGAAATGCAAGTGAAGTTGAAAGGATTTTTAAAGAGTACCATTCTAGCTAATTTATTTGAAATATATGCTAAAGAAATCTACCAGTTTCTTCAAACGCATAGCCTCTTAGCTGAACACAGATTGACCAAGGAAATACATAGCTTGGTTTCATTTTGCAGCAACACAGATAAATTTTTTCATTTAGTACATTATATTAATTTGTTTGACATTCCATGTTAAACTACTGTTGCCTTCAACTTCATTGCATGTATGCAACCATAGTTTGTCAGATCATGTTGTCTGGAGAACATTAGTCAATAAAGTTTTAATTTAGTATAAATACATTTTCTAATTGTCTTTTACTGTTTCATATGTCCATATATATCTTTAGTTACAGTCTGATAATCCAAACTCATTCCTCCCTTGTTCATTCTTCCCCAGTCACTCTGGATTTCAGAAGCATCCTTTATTTAATCCATCTGGATTTGCCTTGAACTGAAATTCCACAGGGCCACATTCTGACACCCTCACAACTGGAAAAACGAGCATTGTCTCTGCCACTCCTGAAACAAAGTAATGTTCAGGATGAACAAATCTTGCCAGGAGTATCAGAAAATGTATATTTATTTGCAAACTTTTATAAAAATGACAGTACTAAAAGACTGTCACATAATTTTTCAAGCAATTTTTATATATGGCTTAGATTTAACATTGTGAAATCGTTGCATCTTGTTTACACTTCTCCATGTCATCTGCTCAAGTGAGAGTTTCAATTTCTGAAATTAAAACCTCATTTCTTCAAACTCAATGGGAGAACAGTATTGATTTTGATAAGGCTGGGATTTTGCATATTGCCTCTCCTGCTTCACCCTTTAAGTCTCCATCATTAATAAAGTCATACAGTGCTTTGCTTTTCAGGATTGGACTCAAGATGTAAGGTGGTTCAGCTCCTTTTTTTATTTGAAAAATCATAATATAATGGTCATGTGATTATCATAAAAGTTTTTACTTTCAAATTTGGTTGTTATTTTCAGTCCAAATTCTTCCCCTTCTTGGTAGTGAAGATGAGGAAAAAGCAGGGCAGTGGTAGTGGAGTTACAGCTCTGAGAGATACTGCAAAAGTATCAGCACAAGGAATGACTCCTTGGAGTTTTCCTTGAATAATAACAATGAGTCATATTTAAGCTGGCTTGTCCTAGTTCGTCTGTACAAACGGAAGGGCATTCCAAGCATTTTGTAAGGATCATGCCCTCGGAAAGGTGGACATTGAAGCATTCAGAGAAGGGCTCACCCTGAGATAAAATGTAATGTCTCCTAGACAGGCTGATTGTCAGGTATGTCCCATGGGGCATCTTGGACAACTGAAAGAATTTAGTGCCTCAGTCCCAAGGCTCTCTGAGTGACTTTTTTTTGGTGGTAATGCCTATGTGTGCATATGTAAGGTAAAGACATCCCAGAGGCCATTTCCCCCACCTAGATTTATTTCTGTGGACAGCATTTATTATACACTTCAAAGTCGTCATAATTTTGTGTGCTATTCATCTAGTTCTTTGGGGTCTTTCTCCCAGTGCATCCCTGCAGCAGCCTTTGCTTTGTCTACAGATGACACAAAATAAGCTGTGATACAATGCTAGCACACACTTCTCAACCTTTGTAGAAAGATATGTCAGATACTGATTTCAATCTGGAAAAGATGCAAAAATACAATCTCTGAGGGTGATTAAAATAAAAACATAAAACCCAAATTCACATCCTGTTAATTATTTTAAAATTATGTTTATGTTTTGTATGGCAGTATTTTGAAAAAAGGCAAATCATCATAAGGCCTCCACCCTGTCCGAGTAATTTGAAATGTTTTTAAAGGGTAAAGTTAGAAGAAAAAGTTAGGGACAGCCTAAAATCTTTATGCATATCATGTAATTTCAAGATGTTTTAAATAGAGCGAGCACACACTGAAGGTTATTTCCTAATTTAGAAACTTGGTTTCCATATTTAAAGTGGAAACTACAGTAATAGTTTGAGAACCGGAACAAATTATGTGAGCATACCTGTCTCACCCGCTGAAATCCATAATTTTTAAGCAATACACTTGTGTCACTGGTCCAGAACCACATCTCCCACATCTGTCTGCAGCACTTCTGTGCTGCTCAGCAGTAGCGCACTGGCTTAGCCGTGCACTACCGCCAGGCTGCCTTTCCCTTAGACTTTCTCTACGGCTTGTTATTGATTAAAACAGAGGAAAAAAAATAGCGATATAAGGAGTAGAGTTTTTCAAGTCAGATGTAGGAGTTCTGAAGTTACCTTGACTGGTTAATCCAGAGTTCTGAGTATGTCAGATCAAAATCTCCTCCTGTTTTGGTGGTGTCTGTTTCTATTCTGTTGAGACAGAACTACTTTTAATTCTTCTTGTAATTCCTCCATGATTACCACTGTTCCCTTTTCAAGAATTTAAACAAAATAGGACAGAAAATAGGAATTCTTTTCCTCCTGTAGAATTTTTCCTTTCTATTTACTCCTAATCCAAGCCTACCAGGACTGAGCGTTCTACTGAGCTTGACATACATTTTTTTAATGCGCTGTACTATTCAAATAGTCAGATTTATCATAATCTCCTTGAAGATGTCTTGGCTTCTCATGCTTCTCCAGCCATTTGCAATTAGATCTTCCAAAGAACTCAGATGACAGAGGTGGGGTGGATGGCCCTTGAGGACTTCTCTGGCAAAAATCCAGTCCTTTGATGATACAGAGCTATTCCTTACATTACTTTCATTTCTACTATCAACATAGACAATAAGGTCAGAAAGATAAGACATGTCTGAGAAATCACTACCTAGATGTATTATCTGCCTGAATTGCATGAAGCTATTTGAGTGTCCTCCATTTTATTTTGACTTATTCTATCAGAATGGCTCCAGAAACATGGGGCTGTAAAATCAGCTCTGCAAAGAGATTACTTCCTTTCCCTGACTTAAATCATGTGCTTTTGACTGTGCCCAAGGATATATTCACACCCAGACTCTGCCAGTACTGGAAAAGTGTGTCAGATGTAAAGTACATGATGCTAGCACACCACTAGATTGAAACAGGAAGAGCTTATTTGTCACTGTTCCTATTTAATAGGTATTTTGATAGACACAAAGGAAAAAAAAAAAAAGAAGAAGAATGCTTGTCTTAAACTTATCTTAAATACTTGCTAATCTGGAGAACTACCAAAGACCCTATGAAGCAATTCAGAAGATGAATGTAAACATGTTGAGCATTATCAATGGATACCATGAATATAAACAGTTTAAATGGATCCAGCTGGTCAGTAATGTGGCAAAACCAGCCTCCTCTAAAATGGCTGCCTTTACTCTTTCCGCCTGGTAGCCAAAATGCTGCATCCAGCTTCCCAGCTTTCTGGCATTCGCAGTGCAAAAGCACCTTGGACAAAGGCAGACATGTTTTTACAGTGATTGTTTTGCATTAACTCCTTGTGAGTGCTGGGAGCTGGAGGCAGAGAATCTGGGACAGCCTGTACTGGGTTAGCAATACCCTGTCAGGGGAGTCACTGTTGAAAAGTAATGGCTTTTTGAGGATTGTGGCCTCTCCCATCACTTAAAAAGGTCTCTGCTTCTGTGTTGAGGAAATTTGCGCAACAAAATGAGACATGTGAGCTTAGACCAGTATAAAAGGGAAAATGTTCAGACATTTAAATTGCTCCTTGAAACAAGCCTCAACCACAGTGACATGCTTCCCATTAGAACTGACAGAAAATGCTCACATGAGTTCCAGGATTTCAGTCATTTAAATCAATGCTAAAATTCTTTTCAACATCAAACATAAACAGATTGGACCTAGAAAGATATATTATGACATTTAATTTTCATTTGTATAACTGCAGGGGAAAAGCTGATGAGTATAAGCTACGAAATCTTGGATGGTGACTACTTAAATATGTGTAATCATACTATTTCCTCACACTGTCTTGTTGCTGTAACTTGGTCTAGAGGCAAATTTATGAAAAGTAGTCTAAAGTTTTATGTTTTTCACAAAGAGACATGAATTCTGTAAATGTAATGAAATACATTTACATGATGTCCCTGTCAAATTTATGCAGGATTACATAAGGGAGTGTGGGGTAATACATAACATGAATTTAACTCTTCTGGGTTTGGCAGCTGGGGAGTGAAATCTTAACTTTGTCTCTCCTTATCCTTGTTAGAAAGTTTTTCATATCTGAAACACCTGAGCAGTTTCTCTGGGAGCTTTGCTTGGGTAGGGATCTTTGCATCCTCTTCCCGCTCCTTCTTTTTCCATCTGTAGTATAAGTTCCATACTGGAAAACAGAAGCGACCCCAAATATATAAAAAAATGCAATCACAGTTGATAACAAAGCATTACAATCAGGGAACACGTAGTAGTTCTCTTTTGCATGTCTGCGACTAACTCAATAGGAGAGCAAGATGGAAAATAGTTTAAGGCATTAGAAAATCCTCTGGATACTTTAGCATCTGAAAACCACTGGTCCTTGCTGAAACAGGCCTTTTCAGTCTCAGCTTCTGCTGAGTCACAGAGTTTTTTGCCTTTGAAGGCTGAAGTACCTTGGCTCAAAATTGAAGTTGTTCTGGAAAAGTTCAGACCTTCCCTAATGACCATATTTGCATGCTATTCTCGGTAGTATTTACATATAATAGGACACCCTCTACAGGAAGGCTTCTTCAAAACACAGGCTCTGCTTACACTTTGAGTTTCCCTATTCAAAGGGGAATATTCAAAATTATCTATGCATCACTACTTCAAAGTGTTTCACTGGGAGTACTCTGCCATATATTTGGGAGACTCATCATAGTTGTTTCAAAGCTGAATATATAGCCAGCTGTAAGATTGCCACCTGGGTTTTGTGTGTGGAGGCAAAGAAGTATTACTCAGACAAGAATCCTACCTGGCCTGACCTAGCTTACTTCTGTTGAGGACAAGGAGTTGAGTGTTGTGAGATGAAAACTCTTCACTGAGCTTTACTTAGTTCCTTCTTTTATTTAAGTCTCTGTAGGGTTTTTTTCTGAAGCACACAGAGGATCCAACCATGAGTCCATGAGCCTGTGTAACTCGCTGAGGTATAAGATAATCTCTGAGGAATTTATTCTGGTTCCATTTTGGTTGTTTCAGCTCTGTGGACTTTGAATGGACTGTAGTGCTCAATCCTTCAATGCTAGGATAATTGATGATTGCAAAGGGTCTGCGAGTAGAGGAAGTGGATCTGGATTTTTTTTCCCATAGGATTTCCTATGGAATCAAGGCAAGCTGGTCAATCATCCTTCCTTGTACTGAAAAGTCAAGCTGCAAAGGTGTGAAAAGATTCCTGCATTCTGACAGAGGCTTCAAGTGTGTGCAGTAGTATCCTCTTAGTCTCTGTAGTCTTCACTCCTCCCATGCAGCTGTCTTCTCTCATCACCCGCTTCTTTTCTGCATGTCACTTATGCCACAGCTATTTAGTGCTTTGTACTAAAAAACCTTTCCATTTGATTTTTTTTTCCTTGTGTCATGTGCTGGGGACCACTCAAACACCTTAGAATAAACTGCTCCATTAAATATCTATTAATTAACAAGCTGGTGTATCTTCTATTTAATTTCTTTAGAATGAATGCTAACTACTACAAGTTTTTCTGGACAACTTAGGAAGCAATTTTGTATCTCATCTCACCACATTTGCTTCAATCACTTTCTTTCTCATACTATTTTACAATTAAGGAAGACAGCAGAGGAACTCAGAATTCTAGTTATCTACCTTAACCAGGTGCAGCGAAAGTGTCAGGACATGGAGTTTGTCCAAATCTTCCTCCCACCTTAGTCCTAAAGGGACTCAAATCTAGGCCCCCACTAATGGTTATGTATGCTATATAAACAACAATAATAATAATAATACCTGGAGTTGCACTGATACAGTGCCTTTCATCTTCAAAGTACTTTGAGAACCCTATATAATTAGTTTGCTGTGGAGTCATCACTGACGATACTGCATGAACCCCAGCACTACCCACCGTGGGAGTCAGAGGGAATCTGAACAGTCATGGAGACCATACATAACCTCCCTATCACTACTAAAAGAAATTGAAAATGCTGAACAAGTATATTTTAAAACTTCACACAGGAGGAGGATCCACAACCAGCAGGAAGCCAGCCTCCCTATGATAAGAAAACAGGAATGTTTTCTTTGCTGGTAATCTACTACTTCAGATCTCTAAATACATTCTAAACACATTTTACCTTGAACTATGTCTCGGTCAAGCTGGCAGAAGATCACAGATTGTCTCATTGCATGGAATCTTCATTTTCATGCAACTAAAGTATAGCCATTTTTTTTAATTTAAAAATTTTGGATTTTGTGAATCTTGAAGGGATGCAGACATAATAAATATAACATTAAATAGGTTTTTACAAACTACAATGAGACTTCAGGGGAACAATTTGTGTAGAGTACACCATTGGTAATTGCCATTCCAGCTGAGTACAATTTTAATATCATAGTATTTTTTCAAGTATTTTTTGCAAGTTTACAACAGGTCCTTGTCAATGTCCAGGGCTTTGCTCTTTAAATCAACTTGGCATTTACTGGAGCTTATCATCCCAACATAAATTTGTAAACAGCCTTTTCAAAACTACACCATTAAGAAAAGAGAATGAAAAAAAAATGCAGTAGGAGTCCGATCAAACTGGTGAGAATAAGACTGCAGAGGAACAGAGCATTTTTGTATAGAGGATGCTTGGAGTATCTCTGAACATTACTAATTTTTATTTGCCTCACACTTGTACACCGCCTAGCATTTATTTTCTCAGCACAAAATCTAACGTGCTTTATTTGCCCTTTCCAAATAAATTTTTCTTATGGAAGACTCCATAGGACAAAAGGACACCATTTTACATCATTGTATATATTAACAGTCAAATAAAGAATAATCTTGAGACTAGTTTTCAAAAGTTGTGGTCAGGTGGAGTTACTGGACAGGCAGAAGAAACTGCTTCAAATGCAGTTAATGGATACGTGCACTCACATGTCTTGACTTTTGTTCCATTTTAAGTTCATTGTTTCTTTTTTAAAAATTGGTGTTCTTCCCTGTTATATTTAAATATCACACAAAACCATAAACACAACCATATGTCAGAATGAGGGTTTTACTAATGAATGATGATTTGGACTCAGATTCTTCGCTTTTATTTTTATTGCTTATTCCATTAGTTTTAATTGAAATGTATTCTCTGTGTATGTTACATTCAGCTTATTTTTAGCTACTCTTGGAATTCTTAAGGAGAAGTCAACACATGACCTCAAGAGTGTTATAAATGAGATAGCCGAATCATCATCATAATAATAATGATTTATTATGACAACATTAAATTTAGTTCCGCCACAATAATCAATTTAATAATANATCTACACGAATTATTCAATATATTTATTACAAGAGTATGAGAGGTACCTACTAAATTTGCCTTTTCTCTCTCCCGTGGTGCATCAGTACATCTTCATCAACATGGCCACTATATAACAACCATAGCATCCACCTATCCTCAAACAAGAAATAATGTTTTGGAAAAGCAGTAAAACAAGTAAAAGGGCTGAGGAAGAGCAGTGAGATGAATTATTTGGGTCGTCCTTCCAGATTTTAAGCAATCACAGCTGTTTCATTTCTGTAGCAAGAGAACTTAGCCTTCCACACCAGCTATTTTTACAATGGTGGAGCCACAGGTCTCAGAGCAGGAGGAAGGAAAGGGAGTGACAAGGCACAGCTACATGAGAGGTGGTGTAGGAAAAAAGGTGACAGCCGGAAAACGGATGTTTCAAAAGAAAGAGTTGCACTAAAGTAGATGTTCTGTGATCTTCCCATTTGTAACAATAAAAGAACTTTGAATTCGAGAATTCAACGTGGAAAGTGTTGGAGGTGAGAAACTCAGAGCTTAAGAGTCTCCAGGAAGTCATGGAGTTTCTCTGGGCCAGACTGCACTCTTTTGAAACATATGATGAATACATATCTCAGCAGAGAAATGTGGTTCGCTTCACAATTCTGCCAGGCAGTATACAACCACACTGAGGGAAAATGTCCAAGGGTATGAGGAGGAAATTCATCCTCCTTTTCTTTTTGCAGATTCAGACTTCTCATTTTCAAAGCCATATGTACAGCTGTGCTTTCACGCTGTCATTCCCTGTTGAATCTTTGTTTGGCCCCACTTTTTTATTATTTATCTGACATTGCTCCCTTTTTTTTACCTCTACTCAGTGGTCAGGTATACTCCACAGGTCTGAGCACGGTACACCTCCTCAGAGGCACAGCCAGCCCTAGGGCTTGGGGCAATATTTCCACATCCTAGTGACACTGTGGCTGATTCATGCCGGTGACACTGTGGCTCATTCAGTGTGTCCGACAGAGAAGGTGATGTTACTAAGCAGGTCTGAGCGCCCCTGCAGTGCGGCTGCCACGCTCCTGGAGCTGTCCCGCCCTGCGGCGCTGAGTCACCAGGAGGCACCGGCCCAGGCTGCTGCTGGCTCAAGGACGGGAAACCTCAGGGCAGAGCACCAGGCAGCTGTGCACAGCAGACCTGACCAGCGTTTTCGTCCACACTTTTTCTTCTCGTAGGTTTTAATTGCGCTTTTGGATCCCACCTGACCTCTGCCACATCTTGTCTTATTTTCCATTGCTCTGGGCCATATTCTGACAAGCTTTTCAAACTGTGAGCTTTTCAGGAATTCCCTATCTAATGTAAATAGAGCATTTGCAGAAGTATGCAAACTGAGTAGTTGATCTGTTGATGGTTAGATGTTTTGGGCAAGGAGGAGGATTCATTTTGCAGCCTTTTAGAACCAGAGTGTCAGAAAAGATTGTTTTGGCACCTGTGTGTTCTTGGGCTCTTTAATAAATTTACAAGTGAATGAACCGGATGTATCATGTAGCTTTTTCAAGCAGCATTCATCATGTACATATTTCTCACAGATTTTTTTACTTCCTTTATTCACTTCTAAAAAAATTAAAATTGATACACATTTTCTAAAGTTTTTAATGAAATCTATAAAATTTGTTGTAGTGACCTGATGTCACATATGATATTTAACATATCAATTGGGACTTATCTGAGTGAATAGCAGTGACCAAAGAAGACTCAGGAAATCTCCAGTCTGTGACTGAGTGACCTTTACTACTGGATTTCCTTTCTGAAAAGCACCAGTTGTACTCCCTTCCTTTGTCTGCCCTTTGTAGATAAATTGTAAGGCTTGGGGAAAGGAGATTACTGGTGTTATACTGAACTAGGCTTTTCTGAGACATAGGGAGGGCTCACCTTTGGAGAACAGATACAGTCATTGCCCTGGTCTGTCCACCAGGTCCACAGGGCAGGGAGATGTGGTCCACTGATCAGTCAGTTTCTGCAGAGATTTCATGTGCATATTAGCATTATAAAGCCAGTTCCAATCAGTAATAATTTAAACCAAATCTCGCTGTAACTCAGTGATTTAGGAGCAGATGCATGAGTTGTTCTGTTCTCTGTGGAGTGCAGGTGAAGTAGGCAGCTGAGCACCTTGCCTGCCATCCATAGTGACAACACCATCATTTGTCTGTCCAAAGCATAGAGACAGAAATTCAGCTACCAAAAAGCCCTGTTATGCTTGAGTGCAGTTGATCAGAAAGTTTTGTGTTTTCCACAGGCATTTAGTTTCTCGGGAGTAAAAATGAAAATGGAATTCAGTGGAATGTTGACTGAAAATTGTAGTGAAAAAACATCATAATCATTAAGAAAAGCATCACTAGGTCTTTGCAGTAGTTGCTGTCTAGAATAAGCTCTCCTGGTTGGGTTTCAGGCTTCTTTAAAGGTCTCATGATGTACCATGGCGAGGCTTCTTTTCTGTTCTTGTGGTGCATCTTGAAAAATCCAAAATCAGTTGCACCAGACGGAATATTCTTTTCCATTTGTAAAAATTCACGAATACTCAAGACACAAACTGATCACGGAACCCAATATGTAAAATGTCTTCCTATTTTTTTTTATTATTAAGTGCTCTGATTAACTTACATGTCTTAATCAAGAATGATAACAGTTTCATGTCTAAGGCTATGACTGAAAGCAAGTAGAAAACAGCACAAAGTGAAACAATTTGAGAGAAACTGTCTTTGCCATCTGGATTCGTGGCATCTTTTGCTTGCTGAGGTTTTACTGTGGCACAGACAAACAAAACTCAGCATCAAAAGCTACAAACAGAACTAAAAAACAGAATCCTTTCTAGTACTGCTTCATTATTAAACAGCTGCTTCACAGGTGGAGAAATATTGCACACAGTGGTTTTCATGTTGGGTGCCAGGCTCACCACAGGTAGCTCGATGAGAATCTTGTATCCCCGTGGAGAATCTGATTGGAGGGAAAGCAGGTGGCTGAAGTGCAAAGAAAACAGGTCTAACTCCTGCTGGGAGCTCCTGCTGCAGGGTGGGGAGACTCGGTGGTGATGCTTACGTGCCTGAAAGCTCGCCAGCGCTGGTCGTGTCTGGTTGCTCTTGCACTTGATGAATTGGCTCTCAGAGTCCCTCCTGCACATACCTTTTCTCGACGCTTTGAGTTAGTGCTACCTCAGTCTATTTTTAACAGCTACATTTTCCATGATTAGATTTTAATGCTATTTATTTATTTAAACTGAACCAAACAATTCCACATAAGCTGAACATTCCAGTGGGCATCACTCTTGGCCATGCAGAGGATTCTAAATCTAGTTTAAATTACATTCCTTGAATGGTAGAAAAAAGCTGGGTCATGTGCCGAAGCTTGGTGGGGAATAACCAAGTCATTCTTTCACAGGTTGCAAAAACTTTATTAAGGAAAGATAAACAGGTTAAAGGTCTTTCAATGGCTGCACTGTCTATATAAAGCAATTTCCCCTCACTTTTGCCCTCTTCAGCTCCTGGTTGAATGTGTATTGCTTACTGTCATCATCTGCCATAATTGAGGCCGGTCTTCTGAAGTTACAGGGAATGAAGAACTTGGGATTATTAGACTCAGTGTCTCTGTCAGTTTCTTGCAGATATCTGGGACTATGAAGTTTTTACGTCCCTCCCTCCTGCACAGATAGCAAAGGCAGGTATGAAAGTTTGGCATGTCTCAAAAACACCTTTTCACAGACAAAGAGATCATCTCCACAAATCTATGGCGTAGCTGTTTCTGAGTCTTTGTGCTAGGCTTCCAGGGCTTCCTGGTAGGAAGGGAGAGTGTGCTNAAATATCATGCATTGCATATAATTTATTGTGTAAATTAAAGTGGGGGGATGAAGGGTGGGAGGGATGAGGCTTCACTGGGCTGTGGCCTCAGAGAGGAAGATCAGTTTGGTTTACATGAGGAGCACAGAGGTTATTTTGAGGAGTTGGAGGAAGGGAGTGTTGTCCATGTACATTGTTTCACACATCATAAACTTCATTTCTTGGTGTTTTTTTTAGCAGCCCAGAAACAGATCATTCCCATGTGAGGTTTAACAGCACCAAACTGTGATCATAAGGCTTGGGGCTTTTGTTTGGATTCCTTTGTTTTCATCTTCGACCTTC
>VYZR01127917.1:3384-16041 GCA_013400675.1 Oxylabes madagascariensis
GCAGTAAGTATGCCCCTACACAGTAGTGCAACCACACTCCGAGCTGTGACACTTGTCCCATTAATCACTTCTGCTCCTCCCTGTATCCAGGTCCTTTCCACAGTCCATGACACACTCCATGCCTGGCTTCAGGGAGACAGCTGCTCCTGCTGATTTAAGAAACCCTTAAACCAGACAGGGATCAGGAAGTCAAGAAACAGTCACACGCAATTAGGAAACTCCTGACTGGAGCCAGAATTTAAGTTCTGGAGGTTTTTTGGAAAAGAGAAGATCTGTTATATTAGAAGGATGGGCTAAATATGGATCAAAAGCATGCACCTTCCCCCTTCTACTTTTATTTGGCTTTCATCCTGTGAAAAAATTATTTTTACCATTTTAATGATATGAATCTGTTGTTTTTGAGCTGAGAGTGAATGGATGAGACATTTGCTGTGCCCCTGGGTGAGGGACTGATCTAATAACAGCTGAATATTGCTACCAGTATTTAAAAGTACAGTGGAGTGGATGATGTGTCTCCTGAAAAAGCCAAACTTCTAATTTTGCTGTTCACCAGCTGGATCAGCAGAAAAACACATCACCTGGGGTGTGCGCCCTCCTAGTGGATACACATGACAAGAGATAAATAGATTCTTTACATCCAGTCTCTGCAAGCTGTGCAGTTTTCTGAGAACCCAACCAACTCATATTTATATATAATTCTAGTAGAAACTCAATAATGTATCTCACTGAGGTGTTCAAAATACAGAAATTTTGTTTTACTTAATAAGGTAGCACTCCTCCTTTTTCCTATTCCTATTTCCTTTAGGTTACAGCTCTCCTATGGACAGTACAGATGGACCCCAAACTCAGTCATCAGGTACTCCCTGCCTTTCTCAGTTAAACTTTTGAGGTTAAAGAAAGGAACTATGAGAATAAAAAAGAAATCCCAGCCTTGCAAAAAATTTCTTCCCCTCCCCACTGTCTGTGTAGTTTTGCTTGAGTCAGTATCCCTGATGGAATATATGTGTGGATAAAGCTCTGTACACACGTCTGAACTCACAGTACTGTGGGATGCGGGCCATAATTCTTCACCTTTGAAGTCAGTGGGAGCTTTAGGGAGAAGAAAGAGGAAGGATTGTGGAGTGGTTATGACACTACCTTAAAAAAATGGTTCTGCTCCCATGGGTGATACAAATCTCTTACATGATCACAAGCATGTCATTTGGGTTTAAACCTTCAAAGGAAACTCAGCACTTAACCTCCACTAAGTGTCTTTGAAGCATTTGGCTTTATTCCTCCTGCCTCTCAAAAGTCCATCTGTAAAACGGGGACAGCAAGACTTTCTACCTTGATGTTACATGCAAGGCACTGGCTCAGTCTAGCTCTGGAGGGACCCAAAGGAAGATCCAGAGTCCAACACGATGCTCAGCAGGAACCCCTCTCCCCATAAATTTCCACAGAGGCTTGGATTCTGCTGCAATCATTAGCATAAGAGCTAACAAGATACTTTAGCTTAGAAAAATGCATCAGCCATAACTCAAGATCTATGCTATGCTTTCAGCTTTGTCTGTAGAGACAGAAAGACAAAAAAGAAAAAAGAGAAAAGCAAAATATATTGGTGCAGAATCTTTTATCACATTTAGGGCTTACTGCCAAAGTTCAGCTGAAAATTCATGGACACGGGACTACATTAAAAGTACCTTTTTTTAATTTACTATTTTTTAATAGTAAATTTCAACAAATATTCTGGGCAGAGGCACAATGCCAGAGAATATCTATCTGCAGTGTGAATATCTATCTGCAAATACTTTTTTTGGACACACATAAGCACCATCATCTTTGATTACATTTTTTTTCCTACTTTGGATTTATTGGCTACAGTGGAACTGCTCTAGACTCAGTCCAGTATCAAATCACTATCATATGTGAAGTAACAGTGTTATCGTTCCTACTTCTATGCACTACATTTCCCAATCCTCTGATAACCCTGTTTAGCCTCGTTCTGATCCAGTGATGAGAGTGTATTTCTGGAATGTGCATTCAAATTGTAATATTCTGTCAATCAAAAACCAACATTACCAACACTGGAATAAAGAACTGTGTGCCTTTCTTCACCTCCTTGTGGGCGTGATCTTCAATACAGTTCTACTTGCAGGTGGAGAAGAGGAAGCTGAGATAGGGAAATGGGAAGCCAGCCCCTGCCACGAAATACACAATGATCCTAAAACCTGTCCAGCTATTATCTTCCTGTATCTTGGTCAATCCTCTTGGCTTTTGAGACTCCTCTCTCCCATTGTCCTAATCAGCAGATGACTCAAGGATTTCCAGCCCCATCTCCTGAGAAATATCCAAACTCCAGACTGCTGCATGTACAGCATCATCACCGACAGTTCCAGGGGAATCTCTTAATAATGCAAGTGCCTTATTTTGTTATTTCTCCTTCTCTCCCCAGAGGGTTCACAGGCTAAATAGAGAAAATAGAAGGCAGCCAGGGTCTCAGGGTCAAAAGGGACATCTACAGTAAGGCAGAGAGCTGGCCATCAGCTTCCAGAGCTCCAGTCCAGCACCTCAATACAAACCCCATCCCTCCCTCCCTGACAAGAGGGCTCCGCCTCCACACTCGTAATCCTTATCTCCAGTTGTGAGCAGGGAGTTGTTCCCAGATCACGACAACCACATTAATTTTTTAAAAGCATGATAAAGATTGGGGTCTCTTTATTAGTCTTCTGGTTTATGAGCTTTACGTGGGCAGAGGCCAGAAGACAAGTAAGGGATCCTGCTTTGAAGGATTTTCCCTGCACCATGCAGGTCAGGAACCTTTACACAGTTGACAGCACTACGCAAGATAAGGATCTCAAGAGCTGACAGGCAGCTTATGGGGGCTGCCAGGGAGCCAGAACAGCATCCCAAAACCTGCTGGCTCCTCCAGCAAACCGAACGGCCCTAAATTCACACCAGCCCTTCCTGGGTCACAGGCTGACATATGAGCTCAAGTTATCATTCCTTTATGAAGGGAGGATACCCTCCTGTTAACCAGCCTTGACAAGGCATTGTGGCTTTTACTGCAGGGCTGCAAAATATACTGCTCTGGACTTGGAAGACACCTGCTCTCCTCTGATTTATGGACCCTTCTGGCAGCTGGGAGAGCAATATCCCCTTACTGCAGCCTCTGATAGGGAGGATTGAAATAGTGCAAAGTGAATGGGCTGTGAGAACAAGTATCTCCACGAGGAGGACGTGGCTGCCACAAAAGCAAAAGATGCTGCCAACTCAACTGGTTTTCCTCCAGCATTCCCAAGTGTCCATCATGAGGGAGACCAGCAATGGCCAAGGAGGGAGTGTCAGGTTAAACTGATTTAACACAAAGCCCAAAGGTGGCAGCTGCCAAGAAGATAAGCTCCAGCTTGTTATGGAAAAGGGAAACCAGGAAGGAGCAGTCTCCAGTTTGAGCATGTGATTAACCCATTATGGCTTTCTTTTAAGCACCAAAATGTAAAGTTATATATTAGAAGTCTGAGTGGACTGTAAAAGGAGTCTTTCATCTTTGGGGTAAAGTTCAGTTCCATCACTCCTTTTCTTTTTCCAGAGTTGGAGAGGGGGAAAAGGCAAAAAATACTTCTTGCTTGAAGGGAAGTGAAGAACACAAGCAAGAACATTTCCTGGGACAAACTCTGGGGAGCCACTTCAGGCCATGAGCCAATTCCTGCCCACCTCCCATCAGTGCTGAAGGTCCACAGATGTTGCATTTACATCCCAGTTCATGTTAGTGAGATTTCTGTAACTGGCCTCTCTGGCTTAGAGCTAGTGGGATACCCCTCAGCATGCCATGGCAATTTGAGTGTGAAAACTGAGGTCTTTGAGTTTCAAACTGGCTTCCTCAGATCTAGGGGCCGCTGGCGCATCTGAACTTGTAAATGCAGGAAAATTACAAATAGAAGAAGATGTGGAGGGGAAGAGCAGGCTGAATGCCAGGGAAGCCTCTACGGGCAGTGAATGATACATTTAAAAACCAGCCCTGCAGGTGACACAAAGGCTGTAGGAGTCATTGCTGGCCTGAGTGTAAAGCTGCCTGCAGGCAGGGTGGGCTGCAGCCCTTGGGCATTCCTGTATCTGCAGTTTCAGCCCCCGCTGCACCTGCGCGGACACCCTCCCTGGGAGACCAAACCCATCCAGCCAGGGCTGTTCTTCCAGGTGGCACCTGGCCAAACAACAGCTGTGTGTCCTGCCTAGTCCTACCTTCTCTGTCCATTTGGGCCAAAAGAAAACATGTTAAAAAAAAAAAAAAAAAAAAAAAAAAAAAAGGCAGAAAGGCCACAGGGATGGGCTGTGCGTCTCACACACTCACAGATTGGGGGGTGATACTTCTATCCCTGTTAAAAAACTTTCAACAAATCCCTGAGAAGTCATGACCTCCATGTATGTTTTCTATTTGTTTTTCCACACCAGTTAAATAGCTGCTTTCCAAGCACTAGGGAAAAAAAAAGGAAAAGAAGAAGCAAGCAACACCAACCCCTCCTCCAAGGCCTCCCTCCCCACCCCAACCCCGTCCCTGCTCCCCTTGGTCGTGATGCCAAAATATGCAGCCAGCCTCTCTATCTGAATGAATGTTTTGATTAAAGAAGTCTTAACAAAACACAGTCAGAAGAATGATCCCGGCCCCCTTTCTGCAAGCTTCACCCAACTATGTGGAGCGTATTTAGGACCAGATTACAGCGACTGCTCATTAATTGACTAAGGATGACAAGCCTGCAATGTATGCAAATAAAGGTTTGGGTTTCGGAGGGGAGGGTAAATCTTAACAACCTAATGATACTCCTGCCACACTTAAAACCCTTTTAACATTGGGATTTTTTTGAGGCCAGCTTTCACAAGCTTGCAAACATATGGAAAAGTTCAAGATTTTCTATTTCTCTTCCAAATAGGGAAAATAGCTTTCATTTCTTTGACAAAGAATATTTTTTTCTGTTCTGACACTAAAACCATCACCTATTATATTGCCATGACACCCAAGTAAAGATACTGATCAAAGGGCAAAGCAGGGCAATAAAGTGAAAAAACTGGGGCCAGAAGGTTTGGGTTTGGGATTGGTTTATTAAAGAATGGCAATTCTTTTTCCAAAGGTATTTTTCATTTTGTCTTCTGTTACACAGTGGGAGAACAGCTGGTTAGTAGCGGGTACAAACTCGGGTTTGGTTGTCTTGGATATGTATTGTTCAGGGCTTTTCAATGAGTTTCTTTCCATCTCTGTTTAGTGAGATTCTAGGAAAAGCCCAAATGTGTATGTGAAATTTACAGTATTATTTTAACCTGAGGCCAGTCTGATCCAAAATATATGACTTGCACAATATCACATAACTTAGCAAGGAGTAGAAATTTGGTTCATAACACAACAGCAGCTGGGCTGGACATGGGACCTCCAGAGCTGACCCTCAAGGGAGTGCATTGCAGAGGTGGCTCTGCCTTCCTGTTTGGTCCTAGAAAAAGTCCAGGCTTTTCCCAGTCCAAACCAGCTTTCTAGTTATGCTGGCATCTGAAAGAAACAGGATGATAGCTTTTGAACTGATTCTAACTTTCTTTAAGGTGAGGTTAACTTGAGAGGTCTCGTACCAGATTAAAAGATGGAGAATATCTCCAAGAAAGCCTTTGGAAATGGAACAAGGACCAGTGAGGAGAAGAATAAGGAGTGATTCAGATTAAGTCACCCTTGAAATGGACTTCTTTCCATCCAAGCTGGTGGAACTCTACAAGCCTTTGGGTTTATCAGCATCATCAGCTCTCTTAGAGGACAGATCTAGGTCTGAAGTCACCATCAGAGAGCTCAACCAGTTTACACTGGAGACACCTGATCTGTGGCATTCACCATTTGGTAATGCACACCAACAGTGTCATATCAGGAAATGGTGTGTCCAGGAGTACCCAAGGACACAGTCTTTTCAATAATGTCTAACACTAATCCTGCCAAGTCCTTCCAAACCAACAAGCTGCCCCCTTGTCCCACTTTCCTTCCCCTCACAGTCATAATGAGAAGCAAATATATCTTCTAGATAAAACAAGAAGAAAGAAAAAGCACTTTTTACATTCAACCAACAAGATACTATTTAAAATACTAACAAGCCTTTTTCATTTCTCTTTAACAAGTATTTCCAAGAAACACTTCATAAACCAGCTCTTTAAAATGAAGAGAAAGTAAATGCTTTACAACAAACATACAGCACTGCATAGAAAGCAGCACCTTCAACTCCAAATATTTTTTACCAATCACTCTTTCATACCCATTTATAGTCTATTCCCGTACTAATAAATACAGATGGTCAACAATCCCTAAATGTTTTAATGTAAATCAGCCCTCTTCTGTAAGCAAATATGTTCTTTTTCTAATAATGCAGCAGCCTTAAAGAAAAATCTTAGCTTTTAAATGTTCTGTTCCAATTTCTCCATGACTCTTTCTTCTCTCACATTGCTTTCTTCATGGAAAGAGGAGGGAAAGAACTTCCAAGAACAATTCCAAATGCAAACATGTAATGAGAATTTTCAAGCAACAACAACCTATTTTCAAAACCTGTAGCATGAAAATTATCTGGGCATGTTCCAGATTATTAATAAAAAAACAATCTCTGCAATGTTTTCCCCAGCACTGCAATCAACAAGTAGACTTCACTCTCAATCTGGATCTGCAACCAATTTTCTGAAACACATAAGCCAAAACACAATATTGCTCCAATCTGGAATCCTGTTCTGACATAATATGAAAATTAGACTCTGCAAATTTTGGCTACACTTCTGTTTTTTTGTTCACTTCCAAATGCTTACAGTGCACCAAAACACGGAGCTGTAACTCAGGTGCAAGTGGAAAGAAATTATGATCCCACCAGAGCAGAGCAAGAGCTCTTCTGAGCTATGTGAAGGCAGCCCCTGTGCAGCAGCATCTGCAGGGAGGAGAAGGTGAGGGACAGGCTCTGCTGGCTGTGGGCACAGGCAGCACTGAGCACTGGTGTCACAAAGCATCAGGACTGCCACCAGTGTCCTCCTGACAGACACTCCTGAAGTGTGACCGACCCTCTGCCTGGACCCACAATGGGAAACTCGTGGGATGGCTCCCCTGGTGCCAGAGACAGCCTTGCACTCGCTTTTCTGGAAAGCCCACAAACATTTTCCCTGGAAGAACGAGAGGCTGTGCCAGTTCGCCTGCACTTTGTTACGGCTGAGAATGATAAGATGCTTCCAGAGCATTGCGTTACAATAGCTGTGCCTAAAGTTCATGGATTTATCTTCCTCTGCCCTAGATAAAACTCCATTCCTTGGACAAATTAGGTCTGCTTGTCATTCAACACTCTACCTAATGGTCTCAGCTGTGTGTTTCTGCAGTTACTGAAGCTGGAGCATTCCACAGATAGTTCTCATCGATTTGAGAAGTGAGCCAGAAATCCAGTTGTATTTTATCCAAAATGACAACGGGGCAGGTTAATGATGTAATTAGAATTATCAGGACCCTTAAATCTTAAAGGACAGGTTTCAGTGAGGAATGATAACATTTTTAAATAGATACGTAACACAACCTGGTGACTTATAAACAGCAAGCGCCTTGTGAAGTGAGCCACTAAACATTTTCTTCTTTAGTTCAGGGAGTCTGACACACTGACATGAGCTTAGTTTATGAATCTCTAATGTCACGTTATCAAGATCATCATATGCTTTTCAGAAGGCAACACTCACTATCTAAATCCACCCATGGCATTTTGAACTGCAGAAGCAACTTGAGATATGGACAGCATCATTTGAGTAAGGTATCCAAAAAGCTTGGCTGCTTCTAATGGACACAGCTTGAAGGAGGAAGCACAGCACCTGAAAGGGGTTGAGACCTATCTGCAAGTTGTGGTGAACACCAAACAACTTCACTGCACAGCCTGTTTAACCCTGTGGGATGAAGTCAAGACCTTACACCTGCTGGTCAAGACCTTACACCTGCTGTCAACGAGAAGATCCTTATGCTGAGCTGAGCACAGAGCCTGCAAACTGGGTTAGTCCCTCCCTTGATTTATTCACTTTGATATCCAGTGATGGCTGGGCCTGCTGGGATGAATACAAAGCCTGCTGAAGGCAGGGAAATATTCTCCATTACTTCAGTGGGCTCTCGATGCAATCTAACACACAAACCATAAAGGCTCCCTGGATGAGAGATGCTTTCAGAGTGTCAGGTATGACTCTTGCCCCAGGCTGTTAACCCTAAACGGGACAGGCAAATTTTAAGCATGAAATCTGGGTAGCTGGGCCAGCAGAAATTGTCTACAAAGTGATCAGCAAAGCTGAAAGTCTCTGACATGCCAGATCAGCAATGAGAGAGGAAAAACCATCTTCTCCTGGGACAGGAGCCGCTCCTCAGGTCAGGAGAATGGCTGAGGACAGAAGATGAGAGACAACAGCAGGAGACCACAGCTACAATTTTTTGGGAAGGGCTGAAGGGCAAAAATCTCAGCAAAAAACCCAATACAATACACAATAAATTGTTCTGCACCCTACTTTTTCTTCATGGAGGCTTCGGGTCATTAAGCAATTTCTCAGTTGTCTCAGGTAAAAAAAGTATCAGCTGGAGATAGATAATTTTCTGAATTTGAACTAACAGATTTTTTGCATTTTAATACTTCTGGACACACTGACCTCAATTCCCTCGTGAGAGCTTCAGACTGAATACAGAAGTTAAAACTTCTGATCTAATCCAATCCATTTTTGCTTTTAGGGAACATTTACAAGAGCAGAGAAAGAAACTGACTTCTTTAAGGAGAAAAATAGTCTGGAAAAAGAGCAGAAAATATACCTGTCCTATCTTTAGCTTAGAATGCTTTGTCTTCGGTATCATTTTGACTCTCTGCCCAGAAGCCTCAACATAAGCCTCTTGATTGCAAAAGTCACAAGAGAAACCAGTGTTTGAGGAAGGCTATTGAAAAAAGAGAGATGTTTCCTACTGCACTTTTGGGTCATAGTCTAACTTATTAAACTGAGCCCCTTAAAATTTTACTAAGTTTAAATAAGGATTTTTACATTTAGAAAAATGCTGCTTGCAAACAAAGTTTAAAAAAATTGAGAGAGGAATGATGAATGTAATATAACCACAGGAAAGCAGAGGTGTTTCCTCTCACTGTTCTTAATTAAAACAAAATTTAAAAAACCCACTGAAACTGAGAAGGATTTGTTTACTCCTCCACTCTCATCAGGGCTGATGGCTCTGGGAAAGGAAGGAGTCAGGGACATGGGGCCCTGCTTGCACCCCTTCATTCTGGGCTCCCTGCCTGAGCTGCACTTCCAAGCCCAGGGTGAGCAGCATCTCCCTGGGGTGGCCCTGTCCCTCCCCAGGGGTGACAAAGGAGCTGTCCTCTGACCTAAAACCTGCTTTGGACTAGGAAGTGCCTTTCCTTGCACCTTTTCTCCCAACACCATCCTGTCTGTGCACCCCCCCGCACAGTCTTGGTCCCAGAAGGCCTCTGCCTTCTCCTCCCAAATGCTGCAGGACTCAGGAATGTGCAGGAAACCACACACTTCCCCAGCTCTCTTGGGGAGGCTGAAGAAGCTCAAGGAGCTAATCTGTAACATGTCAGGTCAACAGTGCTGGTATTTCTTCTGGTCCTTTCTGCATCTGAAGATGATTTTTGCTCTAAAGGCACCTCAGCATCTTGCAGACAGCTACTGAAGCTGCTTCATCTCTAAAGAGTCACACCGGAGGCATTTAGCAAGTCATGCACCCACATAAATACTCTCCCTCTCCCTGCCACTGTCCTCACAGCAACTTTGGACTTCGTCACCTCCTCCCCAGTCCATTACAGCCACCTCAATCATCAGCTCTGAACTGAGCCAACTGACGGACAGCTTACCTTTATTCTGCAGCTCCTGATAACCTTCAAGGGACAAGTAGGCATGAATAACCTAAAACAGCATCCAAAATTAGTCGTCAAAGAGTGACAGTCCCATCCTTTTGCAGTTCTCCTGAGCTGCACTGGATGGAGCTGAATTCCCTGGCCTCCAGCATTCACACAGGTGTTGATTCTTACAACTCCATTCCTGATCATTTGTTCCGTTCTTTGTGGTATTTCAAGGTTATGTTAACAGTTTCAGCTCTTATCAGACCTCTAAAGAGCTGGGCCAGCAGCTGGATATCATGGAAGAAGGGACACACCTTCTAAAATCACTGTGGCACTCTTGTCTCCCAAGACTGCCATGGGTACCTGCCCTGAACTGAGCACATGATAAATCCTTGTGCCTACATTTAATGTCTCCAGAGAGGGATCCCACAGGGGATCTTTCATCTGTAATATCTGAGCCAGGCTAATCTAATTTGGTAACCAAATGGCAAAAACTCCCCGTGACAGACAGAGCCTTTCATCCTTGCAAAAAAACCACACAGAACAAACTTTGGAATGACCCCAACTGGCAAAACCCGACTTGAATAGGGAGTTTATTTTACGTTTTAATTTTCTATTTTGTTCTGCTTGCAGTTAAAATAAATGGTATAGAGCTGGTTTATAAAAACACTACCAAACAAAAAAACTCTTTACCCAACAGTACTGCACAATATTTAGAGTTCTGGAGGGACCAGTATACGTAGAGGGATTTTAATTTTCCATGGCCTGTAAGCGTTATAATCTCCATCAACTGCATGCACTCTGGGACCATGACTAACACCAGTGCTTGAACTCTGGCTGGTTGTTGGCTTCTTTCTTCTGTCTTTAACACTGTTTTGAAACTCACACTTGATCCAATAATTTGCAGGAATAAAGAAGTTTTTACAGCCAATGGTTCCTCTCAAGTCTAACCCACAGGTCTCTTATAGGACAATGTGTCAGTAAATCAGAGGTGTCTGTGAGTCCATGCAACTGCTATGAATGACCACAACTCATCTTAGGGACAAAGGCTTTACTTATTAGGAGAAATTATACTGGTGGAGATAAAAAGGTGACACAGGGTATTCAGACACTGTCATTCAGACTGTATTCATGGGTTTGACTACTAGCAGTCGTTTCATAGCATCCATGGCAAATATTCCAATGCATCTTGCTTGTTTATTGCTTGTTTATCATGTGTGCTGTGCCTCAACATTTCAGGAATAGTTACAACCACTGACTTTTTCAGGATCCTCTAAAGTCATGAACTCTTTACCTTTTCCAACCAATATTCCCCATCTTTAAAGATGTATTCCTACCCAAATTGCTTTCTCCCCTTCTCCCCTTGCTTTTCAGTGCAAGGCTAACCAGAATGAAGAGCTCTGGCAGCTTTGGTACCACACAGTCCTGTGTTTCAGTGCTGCCAAATTAACCACCCTGGTATGTCCTGCTCAGTCATGCTAAAACAATGCTTCATTTTCCAGGAGTGAGTTAACTGGGACACCAAAGAGGTTTTATCTCATGTTGGGGCCTCAGTTGCTTGCCCAGCTGTTGTGCTTAGAAACAAGTGACCCACAGAGCCCTGTGCAACCCAAGATAGTGATGGCAAGATAAAAATGTCTGAGACCTCTGCCCCAATCCACAGACTGAGCTTACCCCTTCTCAGTTCTCTCTGGAAGCCACATAGTTCTCCTTGATTTGCATTTGCTAATGGTAGACTGCTATCATGATTTAATTCTTTCACTGGCAAGACACATACAATACTGTGGCTGTCAAATTTACAAGTTTGCCCCAAGTGAGTCACTGCACCTGAGACAGGAATCTGGGAATATTGATCAAAAAAAGGAGATGCTGAAGATGACATCCAAAGACCAAGTTTTCATAGAATTAACCGGAAAGGAGAAAGAGGAATCTCAGTTTGCCATGAAGCATCAAACTGGTCTGGAAAGCAGATTTCTGCTCCCTTGAGAGTTTTTAATAGCTTTGGATAACTAAGATAAACAGAGACTGAAGGTCTGCCTGAGACACATACAAAATTATTGAATTATGACATGTTTGAGAGGTTATTTACTTTTTAGAGTATTTACATAAGGTCCACTTCCTCTTCATATATAAGCTCAAACATTGCAAAGATTCCCCCTCCACCCTTAATGAGAGGTCTGCGTTCAACAGCCCCAAACATCCAGAATTAACCTTTCTTCAAGACCATTCCTAGGAAAGTTTTCCAGGCAGTCCATTCCTTGTTCCTAGTAACAAGCAATAGGACAAGAGGAAACAGCCTCAAGTGGCGCTAGGGGAGGTTTGGATTGGACATTAGGAAAAATTTATTCATCAAAAGGGCTGTCAAGCATTGGAACAGGCTGCTCAGAGAAGTGTTGGAGTCACCATCCCTGGAGGAATTTAAAAGACGTGTGGATGTGGTGCTTGGGCACAGGGTTTAGCTGCGGACTTGGCAGTGCTGGGTTAGCAGTTACCTCGATGATCTTGGAGGTCTTTTTGAACCTAAACCATTCTATGATTCCCCAGAGCCTGAGCAAATCCAGGGAAAGTCCACTCTCTCACCAGACAAATGAGGCACGTGTGGAAAGAAAACACAGGGCATTAAAAGGAAGAGGGGGAAGAGGAGTCAGAATATGAAGTGATGACTGGGATATTGCTATTAAAGCAGCTGATTTTTCCTCAATTCTCTGGCCCATCTGGAACAATTCTGCTCACCTGAGAAGTGTCATGGTTGAATATCACAGCATTCAGGTCTCCACAGTTGTAGTGCTTGATGAGATCCTCGGTGGTGTACGGGGCCTGCAAACTC
>VYZR01127917.1:20968-35731 GCA_013400675.1 Oxylabes madagascariensis
TGGATTACAAAGCCAGGAGTCACACAAGAACAGAAGGAATGGGTTACAAAATCAACTTGAATGTTTACAGTGTTTAACTTTCACCTTCAAAAAGATAAAGCATTATAAAACCTCCAAACCACACATAAAGCAAGCAGACACAACTGCAGTGGGTCCTAAGGTCTTGAGGCTGGCACTGCCCAGAAGTGTTGATATCAGCAGTTGTCCTTGGGACAATTTGAATTTTGTTGCGCAAGCATATTGGTGAGGTTGGAGGTTTGATTTTATGTGATTTATGATTTATTGATTTATGTGATTTAATGAGATTTTGTTTTTAAGGAAGTAAACCTAATCTACAGAAACAGATCTAGAGAACCGCTGCCACCTTTTTAAAGAGGGAGGAGAAGTGAATAAATGTGTACTTGGTCTGGGCTTAGGAACACTCCAGCCTTTCCACCAGAAATAATTTTCTCCATTGAACTTGGGTTTGGGAGTAAAGCTAGATAAAAATCTCATTTGTTCCAAGGTACTCTCACAACCATTCACGAATGGTGTTTTATTGTGCCAGTTCAGCAGCTTCAAACTGGACATTTGAAAGTTCCTGAAGGCCAGCACCATGTTAGTGCTGTATGTATTAGTTAAGGAGGAGAAATCACAGCCTCTGTGCCAGAGAAATTTCTCCTTATCTGTACATTTGTCTCTAGCTGACGAGCATAAGAGGGCCCAGAAAACAAAAACCAAGCTAACCCTCACCAAATACATCATCATTCCTGGTTATGTCAGCAGTGGACAGGTGGACCTCTCCACCTGTGGAATCAAGTGGCAAGGTTGCCAGGTCCACCTCTTCAATTTTCCTAACTAAGGCCCTAAATAATGGACAATGGAAAAAAAAAAATAAGCTTTGTGGGAACATCTAATATGTTCTAATATGCAACTGTAAAATAAGACAAGGAAACCTTATTCACAGGTAAAATGCTTGAGTGGTCCCAAATCTTCCTATGAAATATATTGCTCATAAAATGGGCAACAAATTCAGGAATCACAACAGAAGAAACACATTTTTTGTTAAGCTTAAGACAAATTGGAGCTGCGTTCTTCTGGTGTGTTTGCTATACAGGAGACTTGAAGATGAAAGGCAACCCTAGGAAAACTCTCAGGCCAAGCTTTGCATTCGCAGGACTCCAGTAGCTGGAATTACAGGATGACCCCTGCACAGACCCATGATTAATAACAATACCACAAAAACAAGTACTTAAATTTCACACTATGATGTCAGCTCTTGAGCAGGCAACTTATTGTTTTCCTTTGCTCTCTCTTTTGGACACGTGCCACCACAATGCAAACACTAAATAAGCATTACTGGAAGTGTTTGAGTGACTATATCCTGTCAGTGCCCAGATTGCAATTCCAGAAAAGAAATACCCACTCGCCTACTTGGTTCAAAACAAACTGCAACATAAATATTGAGATATACAGTTCTGCAGGGATTCTCCTTTTGTAGTTATCCTAATCTGTAATCAAAGAGAAAATCAAACATACAGTTGCAGGTCAAAATAGTTACTTGGGGAAAAAAAAATAGAAGAAAGAAAAATGCAAGTCCCTGATTTTCCAGATTAATGAAAAGCAGTAAAAGTGCTTGCCCAAATCTGTTCAGTTCCATTGGTTTCCAGAAGACGGGTTTCCCCTTTCCTTGAATCTCTTGTGCTATTGCTAGGAATTAGTGAGCTGTGAAACTCACCTAATGAGGTCAGCATCAGGAAATAGCTCTGGAAAAACAGGTCCTGGGGGATCTACTAAAGGACTCCCCCGGTGTCCAAACGAAACCCTGGATGCATCGGCACATTGTACAGCCGGGGCCGTGGGAGGAACGTGCCCAGCTTTGTTGTTGTTTTTCCTATAAAGGGACAGCTAAGGAAAGTGAAACTATTAACTCATCCGCTGGAATTTCTACTCACAAACCATGCCCCCTGTTAAAGCTGCTCATAAAAGCCTTTCGGCTAGTTAGTTCCATATGTTCCCCAAATCCGCAGTTATTGCTTCTGAAAGGCAGGAGTAGTTAACAGTCTGCGGCTTGGCACTGTCCAGGGAGACCTAGGGACCTCGCTTTCCCCCTCCCTTCTAAACTGCCAATTAACCAGTTTAATAAACCAGTTTGGATCTGACTGCGGTGCTTGGAGAAACCCCAAACCATCACCCATCCTACGGCTCAGTCATGACAGTGACACAGGGGTAGAGCCCAGCCCAGGGCAGGGCACGGCAGTCATGCTACTGATGTACAGCCACAGGACTAAGATTGCTTTTCTTGATGCTGGGAAAGCTGCAGGGACATTGAGGCCCCAGTTTTCAGCCCTACATGCCCAAAGCTCCAGCTAAAGTTGACTCCAACAGCTTGACTTTAGCCTCCTGACTTTTCTCCTTACGCAGAGATCTCATGATGAACTTGCACAGGCAAAAGTAGTTTTGTTTTTTATTTTATTTTTGCTGTGTTTTGATTGAATCAAAAGCCAACAGAAAATTTCTAGACATCAATCACTGCAGAGAGCATGAGAATCCCATTCTCTCAGCCTTAAGTTCCCCAAACCAGAAAAGGAGTCCCGTGGTTAATGGCAGCTTACACATTCCTTGGGCTGACCCTACTACACTACTGCTTCTGCTCCAGGTTCCTGGCTTCAGTAGGGCTGGGGAGACACAGGGTTCAGTGAGACCCTGGAGAGCAGCAGTTTGGGGGTTTGGAGGGTTATGTGATAGAACAGGCAAGACAGCAACAGTTTGGACTCTCAGATGCATGTCTTCTCTTGCACAAGGTCATTAAGGCAACAAAGACATGGAATTAATTTCTGTCTTGAAAGCACTTTTAAAACTTATACTATAATACACTATAAATACCACACCCAATCCAAATAGGTCAATAAAAACCGAAAAAGGGTCTTAAATATGTAACCTGAAGTCAGCAGCAGCTGTAGCAAAGGCAGTATTGGAACGAGGGTAAGATCTGAAAACTTCTCTTCTAACAGCAGTGACCTCTGTCACTTGCTAAAGGTACTTAGAGTCCAGATTAACAAAGAAGAAAGGATGGGGGTAAGAGAGCTTTGATATGGAATTTCCATCCTTTCCCCTTTTGTGAAACACCACACTGATGGAAGGATGTTTTAGTTTCAATGCCCTCACCACATCAAAAGCAGAGTCTCTTTTGCCAGTAACTCAGCTTGATGTCCAACCAGTCACAGTGTGAGTGAGCAGTGACTCTGTAGGATAACTCTGCTTTGGTCAATGCCCACATTCAAGCTTAGGGAAATAAATTAAGAAACAACAGGAAGACAGATTTGCATTTTAATTAGAACTGAAACTCTGGAAGGGACAGAATTACTTCTGTTAAATTTGCAATCTAAATGTAGGACTTGTGTGGATGTTGTATGCAGGATTTACTCACATCCAGTACTTCTGCATTGGTCTTGTTTCTCAGCCATGCTAAAATCACCAGATTAATGAGTAAATCTATCTAAAAGGCTAAATATTTTCACCAAATGAGCTGCATTCTGAGCAGTCTAATTCTGCAAATGTTTTTACAATGAAGTGCAACCAGTTCCAGTAACTAACACCCTGCCCAGCGGTGATGGCTTGCAGGACCAAGTGTCACTTTTTAGACTTCTGCACTGGAGTCTTAGATCTTGTAAACAAAAAAGGAAACACTCAGTAAAATCAGTTCATACTTCTGGCACAAGAGAGCACTCCAGAAGGAAGGCTGAACTCAGAGTGGTTCTAAAGCAAATTCCATCTCACTAGAACTCACCTCAGCTATTCAGTTATATCACTTAAAGAAAGCACATACTAGACAACAAAACACTGCATATTAAATGCTGACCTGTAACCTAAACATCCTGTATTAGTTTTAATCAAGTCAGACATGATGATGTAAATTGCTTTGGCTTCTTTACACCCTTCGTGTCAAGTTGTGTCAAAGCAGTAACAGGTCTTCCAGGGCTGAGTAGCTGGCAACTGGGTTTCATTCTAAATAACTGTCTTGGTTTCAAACATAACCCAAGACAACAACCCATAAAAGATATCAGAAAGACCATTATGAGGGCAAAAGGCTGGGGTGCTCAACTGGTGTGAAAGGACCCAACTCCATGAAGAGAAAGGAGACAGATGGACTGCGTGACACTGGATGTCTAAAGCTGCAGCCCTGGATCATGTGAAACGCACAGGCACAGGGGAAGGCTGAGACAATTCTCACCCAGACAAAGCAGGCAGTGTTCCAGTGGGACAAACTGGACAGGGCCCTGCTGCCTATCTGGTGCTGCCCTGGGCTGACTGCCAGCCTGGCTCCTGCACACCTCTGGGTCCCCACGATTTCCACCTGTGCCACCACTCCAGCAAGCCTTGCTTGGCCTCCTGCTCCACTTCATCATTCCTGTCCTGGGGGTATCTCACCATTTACTAGTCAAGAGCAAACCCCCTGCATTCAGAAACCCCAAATGCTGCCTCAGTGTCAGGGAACCTTCCCCCACACACACCCCACGTAACACAAGAGCTCTGTGGGCACTGGAAGTTTGGGAGGAGGTTTCTGGGGAAGAGCAGTGTTCCAGGAGAGGTGCCGCAGCGTCTGCAGCACGTTGCTTAAAGGTGTCATTGAAACAAGAACAGCCAGCCCAGATAAGCCCAACATCCCCAAAAGTGTCTGGTAGCAGATACTTTGGGAAAGCATGTAAGAAATGAGGTGAGCGGAGCGTGAACTTTTCTCAGACAACACTTCCCATCTTATGGAAATCTGCCAGCTGGGGACCTTGTGGGTGAAAACACCTCTTCTCCTATCACTCCTTCCCACCCACCTCCCTGCTCCCCATGCCTTCACCTCAAAATTACCCCCGTGCTTGGTTGCACCGCTCTCCTGAAGAGCAGCCATCTGCCTGCTCTGCGCAGAGAGGAGCTCTCAGCCTGCTGCTTTGCTCAGCAATTTCACTCCCAAATGGAAGCCTGGCAGGACGCCCGAAGGGCAGCGCCCACGATCACTTTTCTGCACCTTAAATGGGCACATTGTCCCTTCACCTTCAGAGGGGGCACATGAAATCTTTCCCAAGAACCTGAAACCATGTTTGCGCTCGGCTCACGAGTAAAATTGTTACTGGGCCCTTCTGGGGTTTTGATTTTTCTTTTTTTGTCTCCACTGTAACAGAAGGAATGTGGGAACATGCCCTGAGTGGAGCGGACCAGTTGGCCCCGGTGATGAGTGAGCTGCAATGAAAGGGGCACCCCCATGGAATAAAGCAAAGCTCTGGGGCCATTTGGGGAACTCCCAGCTTTAGGCACCCAGCCTGAGACTTTTTTTTTTTTTAAAAAGTCTAGTTTCATGATACGCTAAGCATCCACCCACTGAAAAATGCAACCTGTCCTGGGTATATTTAATTTGGAGTTTATTCATATTACTGCTTAATTTTGAACTGTTGCTTTTTAATTACCAGCTGAAGCTACATAGTAAAATGGACTAGCCCCACAGGCATGTTTTTCTTTCTATTATATTACAGTGAGGCAGCTGATTAACTCCTTCAGCCATCCAGCTTAACACCTCACGACGCCAGCATGGCCCCTTTCCAGACTGCTGCTCCTGCAGCAGGAATGGCTGGAGGGGACACAGATCTTTATGTCCTGAATTTCCAACTCCCAGCCCGGGGTATCAGCACAAGCAGGTGCCAATTTCAGTATGTGTCTATCCTGGGCAGTAACTCACAGCCCATCAGGAAGGGGAGCACTTTCCAGGGAGCCAGATGGAGCTGCAACCTCTGGCCAAGGACAAACACTTTGGGGCAGCAACTGTCTCAGCTTTCTAATCTCCACATGAGCACCACAGAGTTGACAGCTGTAGGAAAGGGAATGTTTCCTAAGCCTGAAGGGGGCTGAATCCTCATGAGGTCCAGCAGGGAAAGGGAAAAAAAAAATAGAAACTACAATTCAGGACAGCATAAGAAAAGGAAAACTTCAAGAGGAAGCAGGGAGCTGACCTCATCAGGGATAACCACTTGTTTTGAACTGTTGTTTTTTCCTTTAGCTTAGCATTATCTCAAGATGAATTAATTTTATTATGCAAGGTGTTTCTGCCATTGGTCACTATGTAGTGACCAGGCATGGAGTACTTCACGTCTGGTAAGAAACACAGGGCTTGATCTGGCAGCTGCTTTCTTTGGGTCTTCCCCACCTGGAGAAAATCTGTGCCCTTATCTAGGACAGAGGATGGGGCCCCACCTGTGCCAGCTCTTACAGGGCACTGAGGCCCCCGGGTGGGCCTTACCAGAACAGTCCCTTTTTCCTCCTGGGAATTCAGTTATATCCTCAGGGTCAGGGTTCCAATGCAGAGCACTGCTCACCCCTCGTGCTGCCTCCCTCTCCCAGAGCTGCTGCATCAAAGCATGGAAATGGCTGAAGCTGGTGCTCCCCTTGAGTGTTGCAGCCCTGGTGCAGTCTACATAAAAATTACTCAAAATTCAGTTAGTCAGGGAAAAAAGGTGACCTACCCATCAAATCACAGCAGCTCAAATTTCTAATATCATCTACTTGCAGCCAAGCACTTGCCTTCAAATTAAGCAGAGGCCAAGAATAATTACTTACTATTCACTGAGATATTTACATCAATTATTCAGCAAATAAATTCAGCTAACAAATAGCTTCAAGGAAACTGCAGTCTATTCACAGTCAAGTTGCCAAGCCAGAAGAAAATTATAAAATTAATTATTTGCAACAAACTTCTCTGTTAGCTTTCAAAGTTAGAATGATAAATTCAGACACTTTATTTCTACTATATATTGGCTCCCTCAAGCTAATGCTTCTGTTTATGAATTAGGGGAGGTTAAAGCTGTCTCTTGAAAGATAACTATTATATTTTTATTATCATTGGAACTAAAAAATCTTTTTGCTTGAAGCTTTCTTAAGCCTAGCCTAAACAGTCTCCACTCCAGTCACAGAACACCTATGAAATGAGCTACCAGTGAGGATATGCTGCTAAAGAACCAAGAAGAGTGTTCTCAGATTTTTGCTCTCCTGGCTAGAGCCAGGAACCAGATGCTGCTGCAAAACATTTATTTAAACTGAAAAATTCTGAAGAAAGCACTTAATTCAAGTACACTTCAATTTTCTTTTTTCTTCCAACTAAGAAAGGATGTAGAAGAATATTCTTTGCACAGCTTCATAAATTACTGAATATGGGATATTTCCTCACATAAACAAATAATAAAAAGAGTAATTAATACCATTTTCAGGCACCATTCTGGTCTATGCACATAAACAGCAGAGAGAATACCTGACAGAGATCTGCCTCAGGTTCACCTTCTGCCCCTTTAGCTGTATCTCCTCACTCCTTACATGCACTCACAGAAGCTGAGCCAAACAAATTCCTTCTTTCCCCCCTGCTCTTTTTCCTTGCCTGTTTAATACTGATGCTCTGTAAATACATCCACAAGCAAGCACAGGCCGCCAGCCCCTGAAACACTCCATAAACATCCAGCAGGTTTTTCCCTCTCCAGCTGTGCTTCACCGGGAAGATTCACCAGAAATCCTACTGCCACTGAAGGCATTGAACGTGAGGATACAGCTCAGACAAGTCCTAAAGACCCCAAAGGGAGAAAAAGCAACTCCCAAAAGCAAATGTCTTTGCTCTTGCCCTGGAATAATATGGATGGATAACAGCCTTTTGCACAGTCATGATCGCGGGGGTGGAGCTCAGAAGCTTCAGTCCGCTATTCTACTTCAGGACAGGAGGGAAGATGTCCAAGGAGAAATCCCAAAGCAGTGGTGTGGGTACTGAGCAGAGCACAGAGGATTGCTTCCAGGTTTGATCTCACTTCCTAAGGCTGACTCCAACAAGTACAAAGAGGCTCACCCAGTGTAATTTAGCATTGTTCTGATGATTGGCACCCATTGAAATCCTGCCCGCACACCCCGGAGGAGGAGATGGGGATGGTGCAGGGGGTAGGAAATGGCATCCTCCAAAACCTGTGGGGGATCAGTTCGTTTTGAAGATAATATCTGATCTGCATTTCTTCCCTGCGCCTGGTCTTTTTACCTTCCATAAACCAGGCAAGATGGGGAGTAGGTTCAGGTGGCTTTATCGGCCATTTTCTTCACAGATGGGAGTTGATCAGGTTAACTTGCCCCAACCATCCTTTACTAATTCATTTGGCAGGGAACTTGGCTCTGTGTTTATATTTTGTGCAAGGCCAGCTATGCTTTCCACGTTCCTCAGATTTGAAATACAATTATAAAATTCTAAGAAACCTAGCTTGGATTTTGAGTAGCAAATGTTATGGACCACTTAGAGATGAGGTGAAGCTCTGGAATTATTCAGTGAAGGCACAAACAATGAACACATCTGAGAAAAATGTCAGAGAGTTTATACAGAGAGGCAAAAATTGAATAGATTGCAAAAGAAGTTGCTGAGGAAACATGGCTTTACTAAGTTCTGGTAACTAGAACTTACTGGATTCAAAGCATTAGGATACAATCATTACTAAGACAAAGACTTTGTGGAGTCTTGTTTAAATTGCAAATTCTGACTCTTTTTTTTCTGTTGGGGTGACCTCTCCTCTTTGCTTTTAGGAAGCTAAATTACACTTTAGTTTGCCTGTTTTCATCACATTTTGCTTTGGGCACAAATGACCACGAGCTCTGCTCTTTCTATGCTGACAGAAACTGAAAAGGGATTAACCAAAAAGCAATAAACTATTCCCTCCGAATTGTTAGCCCTACATTTTCTTATTAGTGTCTACCCACACTAACTTGAAACTTAGCAATGCTGGTTTTCTCCAGAGCTGTCAGCTGAAATAAGCTGGTTCTGTTCCTTGCAGGCTGCAGTTGCCAGCGATCTTTCTGCTTTCAAAACACACCCCGTCCACCAAACACAGCGAGACTGTTGCCCTTTTCAGAATTTCCCACAGGTACACGGTGACGTTAAAGAGGGAACAAAACCAGCATGGCATTTTTCAAGCTATTATCATGGGAATGCTTTGTACACAAGAATGTCAGAGTGAAGCCAAGCCTCGTGCAGGGCTCTGGAGGTAGATGGATGAGTGTAGGAGCCAGCAACTTGCAAAGATTACAGACCAGAGCCATTAAAGTCTTGAGAGGAGGGGAAGGATTCCTGATGCAAGAGGATAGTAGGATCTGAAAAGATCCACAAAATCCCTTTCAATTACAATGGGAGTTGCTCAAGAAAAGCAATCCCATTGTCTTCTCTTTGGACTTTTCATAAGAGCATTGGGAATGGCAGAGCAGATGTCCCTGTAGCACGGAATGAAGGCTCCAGCACAGTCCTAGACATCTTGAGGCACTTTTGCCAGCCTCCTCTCTAATAAATTTAGAAGCTCTGACACCTACAAGTTTGCAGATGATACTGCAAGCCACCTATTGAGGACTGACTCAAGTGCCCTTGCCTCTGTTACACTGCCTGACCAAGAGTCCAACTCCAAGCTGGCACTGGCATTCTTCAGAACTGGGCCTGCTGCCTACCCTGCAGTCCTGGGCAGAGTTTGACCCTTTGTATCCACAACTAAATGCTACCAGATGGATGCATCAGTTCAAAGCCTGGTGGAAACAACTAAGATTACAGGAAGCCACGTTTATCCTTCCACCTATAGCACTGAATTAATCACGGCTGATAGGGATCTAAGCAGAGTCCACTCAAGGCTCTGATTTATATCACTACCTGTCAAGAGATGGCAGAAGATTGCCCAGTAGCTGCTGAATGCTTTTCTCCCACCCTCTCCCTCTCCTGGGGAGACAAATATAAGCCAGGACATTCCTGCTTTGCTCAGGACGCTGTGAAACCTAACCTCCTGTTGACACAAGCATTAGGCCCCAGGACTGTGTAACAGGTCACTGACAGAAAGATATAAGATAGAGCTTCCAAATTCGGCTGGCCACACACAGGCAGGCACCGGGATATGCATGTTCTTGGCTCCCAGGGCCTGCATACCTGTGAGGGAGACTTGGAGGCTGATGGACATCACGGGGCCCTCACCAAACCATTTTTCAGTTGTGTCTTTTGCCAAGTCCGGCGGCTGATGCTTCCTGAGATTCCTATGAATCCTGTTTCCTTACTAGGTAGCAAAGGTCGGATTTAGTTCTAAACACAGGAAAGATCCAGGGAGCACTGGACAGCTGTGTCCCTACAGTTGCTGTTAAAAGAATGACAAAGGAAGAGTGCCAGAATCCATCCATACTGGGTGGGACTGGAAGTCTGAGTGCCCACATGTGAATCTGAATATTTGTGCTCAAATAAATTAAACTCTCAGTGCTCATCCGCCTGTCAGAAGTCCAGTGTCAAGGACTGAGAGGAGACTCTCAGTAACTGTGAGCTCAGTGCTTTCCTTGGAAGCAAATCTCCTGAAGTCTGGATGCTGCCTTTCCCAGGGACTCACTGATGAGCACATTTCATGTCGAGCATGAACTGGGAATGGATCTGTTACCATATGCTAAGCTTTTCTCCATCCGTGGGAGGCAAAACAAAGACAAACAAGGAGGCTTGAGTCAACACAAGGGTTAATTTAAGAACTGAGCTTGCTTAAAATAAAAGTTGTCACCAACCAAAAAGAACAAGTAGCCATTGAAGAGAAAACTGTTGAGATTTATGAGCCCCATTCTAGAGACATAAAAGGGGAGTCAATCATCATTTGAAGTTTATTTTTTTAATAAGAGCTCCTCAAATATTCCCCCCACTTCTCATTGCCAGAAACTTAAGCTTGTGGCTGTGAAAAAGTTAAAAATTAGGGGTTTCCTAAGTGGGAGCAGAATGCATGGTCGCTCTGTATGACCCCAGCTACTCTAACAGCTACTGCTAATTCCCAGTGGAAGCATCAATAGCTTGTGAAATAGACTCCTTTCTTTTCTTGTACAAATTATTCCTTTATATTTTTGAACTTCTGAACCTCCTGGCTTAATAACAACTCCACAAGAAAGAAGGAAAATAATTGAGTGTTTATAACAGCATGCATCTTTTTTTATTATCATCCCAGGCTGTGGCACTTTCAGTTCAGCAAAGCTTTAGTCAAAGCTGCTCTGCAAAACCATTTGGAAATGGGAGGAGAGGGATGGGAAGGACATCTCCTCCTACATAGGTACTGTGGTCAGTGGATATTTTTTAAATTTCTCAAACATACACTGTATTTCACTATCTTCCACCTACTCCCTAAATTGTAACCTACCCACTTACTACCTGTTTGAGTTACAAGCACAAATCAAAACATTGGTCCAGCCTCACAGTCTGTGAGCTGCAGCACATCAGAATGTGGGCCATAAAAAATTGCAAAACAAAGCAAGACAAAAACCTTAACCCACCCACACATGCAGGGAAAGAAAGAAACAAGTCAAGGAAAAATACCAGGAATAAACTCTCTTTAGCCTCTTTCTTTTTCCAGTTTTAAATGGAAAGCAATGTGACAGTGCTGCAACAGATGACAGTCTATTAATTTTCTCTAACAGATGTACAGTTGGTGGATTCCCCTCTATCTCCCAAAAGACTTACATGGCTTGAATTAAAAAAGGCTAACAGTAGAAAGTGTGTTTACTCAATAGGAAATGGCCATGCCAGGCTCAGGAAGTGCTCATCCTCCTCCAGCAGTTGGTTTAACACACACTAAATCACTGTGTATTACATTCTAGATAATTTGCTGCCCAGTATCATCACTTTGTTGATTAATATGCTAACTTATAATAATGACAGATTCACAATAGTACACTTAGCAATTCATATTCTGAACTAGACACCCAGCCAGGGAACAATCCTGTGCCCTCCCAGGTCAGTGGTGCAGCACAACCCAACCCTTTTAAAGGAAGATTACGACAAGGTCAGATGAGCATTTTAAGGACTTGGCACATAAAACCCAGCAGCATTTCCTTGAAGACACTCAAGAAATGCCACTGCCCACACTTTAGCAGAGCCCACTGCTCCGAGACACGTCTTCACTTTGCAGTCAGCAAGGACAATTGAAACCTGCTTCACTGGAGCAGCTTGCTGTCAATAAAACTCACCTCAGACCAATACTGGCTTGGCTGAAATTGAGCTGTGTAAATCGGAGCTCAGCATCCTTGAGGTTTTCAAACATTTTCCTTTCCATCAGTTATTTAGAGGTGATTTTTTTTTGGTTTTCACTGGTATAATCCAGTAGTAACTCTTTCAAGCTGATGGATTTGCACCAAATTCCACCACTCAGTTGATTACACCACAGAATAAGGGGCTCCTACCTTCTTTGCCTATATACTACAAAGATCAACCGAAGGGACAAAATGAGAAGTAATTTTAACAGTTCCTTAATGGGTGTTGGAGGTATTTCCTTCAATCATGTTTGCCCAGACATCTTTCCTTTCTCCTTAGTGGGAGTTCTTAAATGTAGCTTCTGAGGCCAGGCTAAACCTGCACTAAATTTTCTCCAAAAAAGGAGGTCTCCTGCAGCTGGAACATGTGGATGGTGTAGGATTCAAGTGGCAGCCACCGCCTACCGCTCTCCCAACCACTGGCATTTCAACTGAAGTCCATTTATCACAGGCTTACGGTCAGATCTGACCATAAATGAGCCACTCCGTGACTGTGATCTAAAATATTTATTACTTCTGTGTTAGTACATTAAGATGGAAAAGAAAAATCCAAACCTTAAACCCAAACCAAATAACAACACTGGCATCTCAGTAAAAGGCTGAGCAGGAGGCTCTGTGGCTACTGTTCACATTTGTACAGGATATGTAAAGGATCCCTCTCACTTCCATTATTCCGCAGGCAGTAAGTGGATGATTTAATTCATATTTCTTTAACCTTGAAAATAAAGCGTATGAGGCAGTGGAAGCCTGAAGGGATGAGACTGTATTTGTCCCCATGTTAGTTTTGCAGCCTCCTTGTTCCATGTATTTATTGCCTGTTCTTACAACAGGTGATGGACAGGGTACAGCTCTCCAAACAATTATGTTTCTGCAAGTTCTGTGAAAAAAGCTGATGGGGCAGAGATGATATGAAGGGAAGCCTCAAGGAATCCATATAGGACTTCATCCTTGAGATGCAAACCCTGCATCACAACAAAAGTGGCTTGTTCCTCATGATTTAAATTATTCTTTTAAATTGAGTGGGCTAAAATCCACATAAATGGGACAGAGCAATAGGAAACTTCTGCATTTTGGTCCAATTTCTGTGTAAGTATATAGCAATCCTGAGACTGATTTCTATCGATCTTGGATCAAGCCCTACATGGAATTCAGCACTCTCCAGGTTAGAACAGAAGCTCTACAGAAGTACCTTCCCATAGTTCATACCAAGTTCAGGTTTCAGAAGTGTGATTGAGAAGGTTTCAAGCAATGCTGAAATTCCCTTCCTGAAGTCCAAGGGGAAAACCGAACAATTCCAAGTGAAAAAGCTGGCAAAGGAGCTGAATCAGCTCTCTATAGACCTCTCCTATGCTCCAGCCTAGATCTCTATGAGGGTTGTGTCCATAAAACCAAACTCTATTTCCAACAGCACACAGCAGAAATTGAGCTCCTTCATTTATTTTCAGTATTGGCTTCTCTCCTGGGTTTATTCCCCTTAGATACTGCCTTTCTCTCCGACTCTTTTTTCCAGCTCCCTTTGGGCAACAAAATAAAATCCTCATTTTAGTGATGCAAGGATGCCTCCTGGTTCCTGAGGTTTTTATCTTGGAGAGCTTCCATTCTTTCTGAGCTCACTTCTGTGCAAGTTTTTAGTCCTCTTCTGTGCTGATTTTGGGGCTCTGACTGAACATGTCAAGAGAGTGACCCACAGGCTGCTAGACATTTCTGTTTCTTTGGGTGGGATTTTTGAGGAGCACTCAGAGCTGGCCACACAGAGAGCTGAAATCATCCAGAGTTCGTTGAGAAGAAGCTGTTTGGATAAAACCCCAGAGACATCTTTGGGACACTCTGCTCACCCTGTTTCTCAATTATGACATGCTTGTATAAAACACACTACAAAACCCCTGACCCACATAAACCCCATACCCAGTTGGGATTACCACTACCACCACTCCCAAACGGTATAAAGATGAAACTCTGAAGGCAACTTCCAAAAAACTTGTCAGTTTTGTGCTGCTCTTTTCCTACTTTCAAACTCAACCCCAGAGAAGTCACTACCCCCAGGCTGTCAAACACCAACATCTCAAACTCCTTGAGTTTCCGTCTGCATCATTGTTTAACTCTCTCTCACCAGAGCCACTGTGTCTGGCCATGAGCAGGGCAGAATTAATCCATCCCTGGCTGCTTGCAAAACCCTCCTTTGCTCCCTTCACCTCCTGCTCTTTCCAAGCACCGCTTTTCCTTGACCTCATCCCAGCCAAGCCCGGCCAACCAAGGGCACAAAGCTTGTCATGCAGCACAGGGAGAGCAGCTCCAGCCAGCCCTACACGCCGGGCTTTTCCTGACTCCCTGACACTTCTGAGCTGATGGATTTTGTAGTGGTCTTGTAAATGGGAATTAGTCATGCCTGGAGGGTCAAGGTTGTCAGACCTCATGCTGAAGTGCACATGTATTCCTCAAAGGAAAACTAACAAAAGCAGGTTCTGTGCCAGGCCAGGAGGGAAAGAAGATATCAACAAATTGACAGAAAACAGCTTCTGTGACTTTTCAGCCCAGCAAGGACCAGGCAGCAGGGCTGGGGGGGAAAGAAAGAAAAGGGAAGAAAGGGCAAGTAAGGAGGGGGAAAGTAAAAAAAGGAAAGGGAGGAAAGGGAAAGGGAAAGGGAAAGGGAAAGGGAAAGGGAAAGGGAAAGGGAAAGGGAAAGGGAAAGGGAAGGGAAGGGATCATCCA
>VYZR01127917.1:35743-53669 GCA_013400675.1 Oxylabes madagascariensis
GGGAAAGGGAAAGGGAAAGGGAAAGGGAAAGGGAAAGGGAAAGGGAAAGGGAAAGGGAAAGGGAAAGGAAAGGAAAAAGCTCTACCACCACTCACTGTACCAAATAATGTCAGAGAAAGAACTCTTACTTTGGCCATGGCAACCACATTCTAGCTAATACTCAGGATCCTTTACTAATGAGGAAGGAATTAAAAGCATTTCAAGATGTGATGAATTCAGACAGCCTGGATAATATAATCCCTTGGCCTTACAATAATGCTGTTAGGGCAAAACATACTGATAGATAAATATGACTGAACACAAAAATACAGCTAATGAAATTACAATAGATTTAGCTGGTACAAGTCAGCCTAGGTCAGCTAAAAAAAGTCAAAAGAGTCAACAATGACAATTTTCCATAGCTCATACTCCAACCTCCCAGATTCTAATCAAGAGAGTAAATCGAATCCCTGTGAGTTGCACCAATTCACATGGACTACAGTGAAACTGAGTGAAAAGGGTTTCTTGTGAGGAGTGAGATGGAGGAGGGGTTGGGGGAAACTGCTAAAAAAATCAAAATCTGAATTGGCTAAATTGGCAAGTAGTGTGGCCCGACAGGAATGGATCAGGGGAGAGGTAGGGCCTGACATAAACATTACATACATTTCAGGAGGTTTATTTTGGCTTAGTACTACTCTGGTCTCATGGACTGAATGTCTGTCGAATCCACAATAAGCACCAAGGTGCAACCGGGGTAACACTGAGGGATACATTTCAAAAGCAAGCTCCTAATCCAAACTAAATGCTGATGTGGACAACTCCAAATTTATTTTCTTCTGGGGACTACATTAAATCCTGCTATCATTTATAGGCGTTTTGGGGAGGAATGGGTTAGAAGTCTTGTGCTAAGCATGCAAAGCACAGTTGAAATTACTGACATGCAGCAAGTTAAGATGTCAGATAAAGTGTAAATAGCTGTCCACATGGCAACCCTTGGCCTGCCACAATGGCACAGGGAGGTAACTTGACTTAATCATCATTTCAGAGCACTTGTGCAGCCTGTTAGGGAGCTCTGCAGGCAGGCAGGAATTCGGCGAGCTCCCAAAGGTCCCATATACCTGAACTCCTAGATGTTACTTTTGGGTGGGTTGCCAATGCTGAAGGAAAGATTAATACGAGAGATCCTGACCCTGCAATAAACACTCAACAATACTTCTTCCTATTAGGACTTACTTAAACTTCTGCTGGTTTATCTGCTGAACCACCTCATTCGGTGGGTCCTCTCTGAGAAGATCACGTCTGATCGTGATAGAAGATACAAGAAGGTTTTCCAGATGGATGCAAGTTATTAACTTACAGACTGCAAATTGGAGAAACTGCTAACATTGGAGAACTGTCCCACCTCCTTCAGCCTTTGGGAGGCTGCAAAGCCCACCCTGTACAAATGGTGCAGAATCTCAGGGCTGACACACAGCACCAAGGACACAGCAACAAGGCACAAGCTCTTATCTAGTGAAGATACAGAACAAAACCAACACTGCAGAAGCTCAGGCTGTCAGCTTTGTTTGCCTACAGTGCTTACATGACCTTCACTATCAGAGTTTCTCTCAGTGCCTGGCTGATACTGCCCTGAGGGGCTTCACTGGCTCTGCCCAGTGCACTCCTTATGATCTGCAAGAGCGAGCCCATTGCCACTTCAGCTGTCCCATACACCCTTCTGGTGACAACATAAGGCTGAAAACGTGATCTGGGGATCCCTTCTGACAGGACAGAGAGACATCCTGCAACCCACTTACCCAGAACCAAACAGGAAGTCCATGACAAAGCCATAAATCCTTCAGGACAGAACTGGAAAATTTTTATTTTCCTGGTATTCAAACTAGAGTCTCAATGGATCTGATTATTCATTTACTCTTGGTTTTCCTTGTGCAGGAGGATCTATCAACTTTATCCTTGGAGAGGCTGCCACTTCAATGGGAGAGATGCTGCATTTTATCTACTGAATGGGAGAATGAGGCCAGTTCTGGGCAGAAAGGGTTTTCAAGGAGGAGACAAAGCTATGCAGGAGCTTGATGCTTCTGTGATAACAGCAGGATACTCGGCTGAGTTTGCTTTGAATGTCTTCCTAGTCGTGAACCACCCAAAGAGCTGTCAGAAAAAAGGTGTTGTGTCCTGAGAGAAATCCCAGTCCTCTGACACTTACTTTCATGTTGATATGAGCCCAAAAAGTTGAAAGAGCAGAATTTTCAGCTCTCAAGTGTGACAAAACAGAGAACATCACCTTCTTTGATGCCAACAAAAGGGAAAAATTCAAAACAGTCTCCTGTCAGATCTCACAGATTTTCCCTGGACAAGCAGCATCACTGAGTTTCCTGGATTATTACTTTTAGTCTAGAAAATTTGAGCCTAACCTAAACCCAGCCCCAACAAGAAGACACAACAGACTGAAAGAGTGAGATGGAGGCACACATGGAACCCCCTCAATCTGAACAATAACCAGCTGTGATCCACTACCCCAGAAAGCACCACCCTGCCCTGCTGAGCTCCCCTTTGCTCACAGCCAGACAGGACTCCATGAGCTGAGCAATAATCCCAAGCAGAGAGATATTAAATGGAAAGGTCCACCTGTGCCTGTAAAGCACACTGAGGCAAAGTCACTCGTGCTTATCAGTGGTGATTGTCAGAAGTGTGAGAGTCGTCCCTGAATAGCATGAGTGTTCCTGCTTCAGTCACAAAGACATCATTTCCCTGCCGTTTTTTTTTTTTTTTTTAATAGGTATGCTTTTATTCCAACAGCCCTTTTTTAAGACTGTAGGCTAAGATGGCCTTGCGTCCCCAGGGGTCTCACTAAAAGCCAAACTGCACCCGACTCACCAGTGTAACTTAAAAAGTTAAGCAGTGGTTAGGGACAAGCCACCTCATTCTTTCCAGCCCTGGAATCTTAGTGCATATGAATTTTGGATACTGCTGCAAAAGTGGCACATTACAAATTAGCAACAGTTTAGTTTATTAGTCCCCAAGTGGATTTATTTATGGCACAGAATATATTGCTGTAGGTTCCCTGAGACCGAGACTGTGACGTTACTGAAATTAAAGGGGATTTCATGTGGAAGATTGTGCCAAAACGGACTTACTCCTATTGTGATTTCAACATGTGGTATTGTTTTACCATATACTTCTTGAGCTTGATGCCTTCACACCTTACAAAGATCTCCTGTTGCAGCGGCTGATGGAGCATTCTGCTGAGCTCACTGCCACAGGCGTGGAGGGAGCCAAAGAGAACAGGAACCTGGATCCTTCAAGCCCTCGGTCCACTTCTTCAGGGAACAGCAGCACCATCTGCTACTCACAGAAGGAATTCAGGAATTCTGGAGCCCTTGGCTGCTCAGAGTATAGGGACACATAGGTTTGTGGCGGTGATGTAGAGGGAAAGAGGTTTCTCTCTAGGGACGTAGCTTAGACAGTGTCTAATTCATCAGAAATTCATCCCTTCTCATTAGAGCAATGAAAAAAATACCTTCACTTTTACACCTGGGAAAACTGAGGCACAAAACTCAGCATATGCAGCCCTTCTCATCATCTCAAGGAAATCATAATGTCTCTGATTAAGCAGGATGCTCAGAGGCTGTCTCAACAAAGTTTAGTTTCCCTGAATTTTCTGAGTGAGGCAGCAGCTAGATTCCAATAACATTTTCCCCAACACTACAGTGTGCAGCTCCAAGGGTCCTTCACCATCACGACACACATCCCCAAGTACCAGAACCAGCTCTGGACAGAGTTAGGAGCCCTTCAAGCAGGTTAACCTCTGAGCACAGCTCTGAGCATTGCAGAGACAGGAAGGGGAAGCCAAGGAGCTTCATCCCCTTAATTCTCACACTGTGTAAATGTAACTCTTTTCTATCAGTTGGATCAGCCCTATGCCTGCCCTGAAAGAAGTATGCCAATATATGAACTTTCAGTGGCTGGTGCAATTTGATGGTACACCTTCTTTTCAAAGAACTGGCAAAGAACAACTCCATTTTTGTGTCTGGGATAGAAAGTAACTGCTCCAGGATTTACATTATTATTCACTTTATTTTAGTGTCTTCCCTCTTAAGTACTAGTGTAAGAGGTTCTACTACTTAGCAGGATGCTACTGTTTATCCCAGCTGTGGCTTGGCAGGTGTCACTTCCCCATCCAACAGAAGGAAAAACTGCTGTTCTGCAGAGCTGAGTGAGTCTTCCAAGGCCACACACCGAGCAGACAGCAGCTCCAGGACTAGAAATCAGGAATCCCAAGCACCTCACCACAAACACAATCCGCTGAGACCACAGTTGCCTGACAGCCAATGCCCACTCTCATGTGGAACACAGTAAGTGAAAAAGCAGAGTTTGGTTTTAGTGCTGGCTGGCCTCGCTGGAGCAGCTCTCGGCTTCTGGGGAGGGAGTGGGGAGGACATCCGTGCTTACAGGGGGTGGAGGGACAGTGCCATCCCTGGGTGACAGCAGTTTTCCCAACAGCAATCACTGCCTGTGCACTGAGCCCACGCCGTGAGCCTCTGCAGGAATCCAGCAGCAGGAGAAATACAAGGTGACCATCAAATTTGGGTCCCTTTGTAGGCTTTCCTCCAGGGGTGATACATGTATAAGGCTGGCTAGTGTCAATTCCTGTTGCTGAAGATGTTTTGGGGCTGATTCCCTGTCCCTGTTTTCTCTTCAAGAAAGGAGATATTGAACAGGATGGGAAGGCAGAGCTTGTACTTCTTCCTTCCTTCTCTCTCTCCTCAGTGAGGTGAAGCTAATGACAATCAGACTTTCTTCCAAGGAAATAAAATCTCCTCAGCGCTTCCTCACCCACTGCTGAACTGCAGAAGAATTAAATGAAAGGTGACTTGAGCAGCAGAAGATGGCTTGCACTGTGTGAGGCTTGGTGGCTTGGTTCATCTCCATGGACAGGTTGCTGGGACAGGATCTTGATCAGAAGATGTTACTCATACGATTTCAGGCCAAGTCATGACAAAGTTCACACAACCTGTTACCTTCTGCCAGGGACAAGTGACAAGAACTGACTGAAATGTTTGGCTTCATGCCCTCCCACGAGTCAACTGGATGTACTGAATTCAGCAGAGTTCCCTGAGCACATCAGCCTCCTTTGGTTTGAAACAACTTTTGGCATTATTTAGTACATCTGTTTCTAGTGCCCAAGGCCAAGATACTGATTACCAGATTGCTAATTTTAATTATTACCTGACATGCAGAAAACAAAACCAGCTACATGTGCCATTTACCCCAAGGAGGAAAAAAAAATAAAAGAGTCAAAACTAACTGACAAAATACAGAACACTGCATTGGAAGAGAAATCCAACTTCCTTCTAACAAAACAGTTTCTGCGGCATTCCTCCCTTCCTGTGTTTGTGTTTCTCTTTTTCCTAAGGGCTATAAAATTTAGCATACTAGGAATTGTGGGTTCTTTTATAGACCAAGTGGTTGGGTTTGTTAGAAGTTGGCTTGAAAGGGGTACTCCTTTCTGCTGGCTACCTGGCTGCCCTAATTAGTTTGACACCTGCGAATTAGTCATCTTTTTCTTCCCAGAACACATGCCAGTCAAAAGCAGCAAACCTAATTCCTCTGAAAATTTGTGCCTGAACATGCAGTTCTCTCTGCTGAAAGCAACATGAAAATAAAGCTCTGCAACCTTCAGCACCTGCCAAGGAACATCAACTCGATCTTTTCTGAATTGCTTTGGACCAACACTTTTTTTCTCACCCACCTCTAGATCTTGACTTCTTTGTTGACCTGTGCTAATCCTTGGCATAAAGGGGAGTTTAATCTCTAGAGCTGGACTTTGACAACCCTGCAGTAACAATGTCCCATAGCACCCTGTGTCACTATTCCACAGAGATTATGAATTAATTGTTCCTCTAAATGGGAAGACATAATTAGTTACATATGAAGTAGCACCTCAGCAGTTCAAACCTTGCTGCTCTAACCAAGGTGCTGACTGAGGTTCATCACAGTGCAGTCAGTCAACACCACTGCTCATTATCCACAACACTGGGATTCATTCCACCTCCTTTTCCAGACATGAGTTTCACCGGAGAGAGACTGGGGATGTTAGTTAAGCAGTTGTATTGAGTTGAACGGGTCTGCTTGGATGATGGAGGAATGACAGAATCAGTCATCAAACAGGCAAAATTCCCACTGGTGGCATAAAAATGTCAGGGCTGTATCATACTGTAAATGTCACCAGTTTCTGCCAATGAATTTTTATTTGCATTGTTTCTATATAAATATTCTTTTCTAAAAATGTCAGTGAGAAAGGCCAGTTAGTTTCTGACAATAATGACAAAGAGAAGATACATGGGAAGCTAAGTACCAGAGTTTCCCAGAAAATCGTAGGGGATTTTTCTAATGGAAAATATTGCACTTTTGTTGAGAAATCCCTAATCCTTTGGCCACCTGCCAAAGTCTCTTGGAATGAACAATATTAGGTTTGGCCAATGGGCGTTCAATATGGATCCACAGCAAACAGACAGATTTGGTTAAAGAGAGAAAACCCCAACAGGTTATACTGCCAAGCACTCAGCTGATCACCAGAAAAGTTCTGACAGCATTTTTCAAATGAGCTGTATCGAGTATGTCACTGCTATTGACACTAAAGTCAATGAACTCACTCCACCATAAAGCATTTAGCACAGAGAACACCAGGGATCTTTCCTGATGCATAATTCAGCCTGGCATTCTGCTGATGAGGATTTTCCAGAGATTGCTGCAGCCCATACTGCTTTGCTGTAATGTTACTGATTTTCGTATGTACACACATAAATATACATATATACATACATATACTTTTATATATATATGTCTTCATATATATTACATTTATTTATATACTTTGATGTGTTGGATTTCATTTATTTTTTATAAAGAAGTGTTCTAGAAACTGTTTAATGTGGTTATAAATTTTAATTGAGGATTTCCCTGCTTTTATAAGCAACTATATATGAGATTAGCACTTTAGAGACTAAAAGACAGTTTTATGAAGAGCTGGATCATCCCTGGTCACTGCAAAGTGTGAATTATGAAGCTTTCAGTATTTTCTGCCTGTGGTAATTAAAGATGCAAACCTGTATTTACAGAACTTTTGAAAATTCTTGACATAACTTTTTCTTTTAGAAAAGATATACACTAAAACTGTGTAGAAATGAGAAAAAAAGCGTGCTTTTCAGTGCATTTATATAGTACTTTATCTCTAAGATCTTTCTTTTTGCCCTTTTCCATCAGGCTGAGAGCAGCTGACAGTAATACAGCCTAAAGATCAGGTGGGCAGAAGAAGAGCCAGAAGAAGCCCTTCAGGGCCACAGAAACCCCACTCAATTCACCACTGCAATCTCGGCATCATGTAAGAAGCTGTTCTGGAAACAAGATATAAACCAGTGTGTGAATGTGTCTCAGCCCCCATGAGAAAAACAACTGCTCCTAGATTTTACCCAAGCATGGATCTAAAAGCCAACAGGCATGGATTATACTTGAAAACCCTCTCAGCTCCTCCAAAGCTCCAGTATTGTCTTTGAAAATTCTTCCATTTCTTTGGAAGAAGGCCCACAGTTCTGTTCAGCTCAGTCTCAGCAGCACCTCCTAAAGCACCCTAGAGCTCCTAGGAAAAGCATGCTTCACTTTTCCACTTTATTTCAGGCTCTGAATGTGGCAAAAGAAGGATGCCTACACTTCCAATGGCAAAGGGGAGGCACCGCCGTGCCGCTGCGCATGGGGAAACCTCCAGTGCCCGGGATCACTCCCCACACTGAGGTTCCTCTGGAGCTGACCCCACGTGGAAACGACACAGAGCTGAATTTCCCACTGGGGAAAGGTAACTCTGACAAGGTGAGAGCTGAAATTCCCCCTCCTGGTGAAGCCGTGCTGTCCACACCTGCCGATTAGGCTGGGGGCCTGTTGCGGTGCCATATTCCCCCAAGGTGCACGCCTGCCAGGCTTTGACACAACCCTGCTCCAAAACCAACTCTTCATCAAAGATGTCTTACATTCAGCTGAAAGCAAAGAGCCTGAACAGATGTCTCTAAATATACTTCCTCCTTGTAATGATGGCAAATAAAAGCACTGTCCTCTAACATGTTCTGCACAGCATCTGTAACGCAAGTGCCGCAAAGGGAAATCAAAAGGAACAGGGTAGGATGTTATGTATGCTGTGTGCTCCGAGAATATTTTAAACTCCCTTAGCCTCTGTAATGAAAACCACACTGTCTGAAAGTGAAACACTGCTGATTGTTAACTGTAGGTCTGTTGGAAATAAAGTGAGGGACACAGGGAAAGGGAATTTCACGTAAATCTAATTTCTTCTGTGTCAAACAGCGCTACTGTATTTCCTCCCATCTGCAAGGATACCCTGTGAAATGTGGATGAATGTTATTACAGTCTGCAATAAGCAGAGTTCAAAGCGGGGAAAATTTGGTTCAGATTTGGATTCGGCAGTTCAGAAGTTTCTTCACACTTTCTTCAAACGACCCAGAAAAAAAAGTCTCAAGCTCTGACTTGCCAATCTTATATAAAAACTTTTACATGAATCAGGTTGCTATGCAAAGTAGGTAGATTTAAGCAAATATTTATATATTTTGCTTTTTCAGCAGAATTAAACTAGATTATTTTGCGGGTAGGATGCTGACTGGGATGAAAGAGAGAGCTACATCACAGTTCCCAGTTCTGTCTGTGGCTCCCTGCATGACTTTGGGCAACTTATTGCTTCTCTTTGTGCTTCATCCCCTTTCTGTAAAACAAAGAGCCTGCTTTGCCCCCACTCTTCCTTAACTAGATAGAAGTAGCCTGTGCTATGTGAGCAGTCAGCAGAAACCAGATGGGGACGGTGGGCTGGGGGCCTCTGATGGCAGTGAGACCTCTTGGTGCCACTGTGATGGACATTAATAGCAGAAGCTGTGTAAGAAGAGCTCTTTGAAACAATTCCCACTCAGTTTTGACTCTCTGAGGAGCCAGACGACATGTTCACTGTGCCTGACTGAACATCCACTCTCCAAGTTAGAGGTTGGGCTGTTAGTTCCTGAAAGATGAGCTTTTCTGTCCACCTCTAACAGACTGTGCTGCAGTTCAGATGCTGCCAGATGCTCCGGACAGCAAGGCTGCACCCACACCCCACAGCTCTGGGCTCCTTGTCCTGCTTGGCTCATTTCTTCCTTGGATGCCCAGTGGCAAAGTCCATACAAACACCTCAAAAAGTGCATTAGCAAAACTCAATACCAAACCCTGATGTACCTCCTGGAGTTTCCCTCCTCTCCATGTCCCCATCAGCATCGCAGACTCCTTCCCACAACACAGCTCTGGCACAGACAGTAAAACTTAGGATGGTAGAGGTCTTGCCACCAAGGAGAGACTGCTGCCCCTCTGTCTTCCTGAGCAAGCTTTGCTGACAGGACAGAGGGTTTTGGAGCCAGCCTCCTGTCCTTGCTCCCAGATCCACAGCCCTATTGGTTGGCTCCCAGGAGATCTCTTCTCGCCCACATCCCAAAGCCCTCATCTTGAATGTTGGACCTACTCACCTCCCCAGTTCCCTCCAGGGACCATTAACCTTTCTTTCAGTTATTACTTTCTTTGTCAGCTGGGTGGAATAAAGACCCCTAACACATACACAGATCTGTTCAGTCCTGAAGGGATTTGGAGCTCCCTGCTCAGTCTTGAAGGGACCAACATATCCCATTACAAAGTCCCAGACTAAATTCACTACCAACAAAAAGTCATCTCCCTTTGGACGGGTAAAGTCTACCTCTTGAAATGTCCATATGTTGTCTCAGCAACTCTCCTTTATGGCTGTTTACATTGGATAAGGAGTGCAACACAAAGCAACATTCAGACGAAGAAAGCGCTCAGAAGTAGTAAAATACGGTGTTATCTATTTTTTTAGCTGAATAAATTGAGCTTGCTTTGCATTATTGCTGGCTGTCTTAGCCCAGCTCTGAAAGTGAGAAAGAGAAAGGGAATCTTGAAAGGCAGCTCCCGAGAGGACACTAATATTTTTAATAGTTTGTGGGTTATGAAACAAATCTGTGTTAGCAGTATTATATATCTCAGCCTGAACCACTGGGGTGTTTCCAGGCTCTTTAATGAAACTAAAGCACTCACACAGCATTGCCAAGAAAGTAGATTTATTCACAAAGAAATGTTTGCTAGCAGAAATGAAAGCGTAGGCATGAGCGGGGCTGTAGCATACTAATGCATGGTCTTGTCACTCACATTGCCCCTTATCTCACCAGCTGAACTCTGCCGTTGCTGCTGGATCACAGGTCAACCCTTTTCCCCCTTTTTCTGCCATCCTGTCTTGCCTCTTTCATGATTTTTGGGGCCCACAGCAAAGCAACACATCAACATAGGCCGAAACCTGTGCTAAGAACAAAATTTGATCTATAGCTGAGGAGAGCTGAACATAAAAAGAAAAAAACATACACAAACACTAGGGACTTTTTTTTTTTTTTTCATTTTTCAGTGTGAAATAGGACCCAAACTAATCAATGGAGCTCAGTGGGAGTGCATAATTATTAATAGGCCCTACATNAAAACAAAATTTGATCTATAGCTGAGGAGAGCTGAACATAAAAAAAAAAAAAAATACACAAAACCTAGGGACTTTTTTTTTTTTTTTTTCATTTTACAGTGTGAAATAGGACCCAAACTAATCAATGGAGCTCAGTGGGAGTGCATAATTATTAATAGGCCCTACATGGGGCCTCAGAAAATATGCAGTTCTCTTGGAAGTTTAAAAGGTCACTGTGAATAACTAAAACATACTTTTCTTGGTAGTTATTTTGCAGTAAAAAAATAATTCATAAGGAAATCAGTTCAGGAAAAAAAAATTCTCATGTTCTAGCAGGGTGGTTTAGGAGTCATTCCTATGTCTTCCATGTATCTTTTTTGGCAGGTTAATGGGCCATGTTTTATTCTCTGCCTTACTTCCTAAAGTTCACAAAGCCCAGTCCTCTTTCACCATTTGTTATTTCAGAACTCGCCTGTGTGCTGCCCAGCCGAGAGAGGGAATGAAAAATGGAGTGCCCCTGGAACAACGCACACTGGTGGGGAGCAAGGCCAGGTGAACACCCCTGCGTGCTGCTACTGCTCAGCCTCATTTACTAATTACACAGCAGCCTGAGGGGCCTGGGCATGCACGTGCTGCTCACCAGGCTGAGTCCTGGTGGGTTGAGACCTCTGAAGGAGCTCTGCACCATGTCTGGGCATCAGCAGACATTTCAATGAGGAGCACTGAACAAACTCCCCAAGTCCTCCTCCTAACAGTGGGTGTTCAGTGCTGGCACCAAAGAAGTTGTGCTCCTTCAAGAAAGCCTGGGAGGTTGTGATGAAGCAGCAGGAGAGCCTGGCAGAGCTCCTGGGACACACTTCAGGTACACAAGGGACCAATGTGAGAAATTCCCAGCACCAAAATTCCTCCTGGCACGATGGGTGATGGACACACGAGCAGAGATCCCACACTGAATGGTTTAAACATGCAGCAAGGTAGTGACTATGGCAAAGATCCTGATGGGAGCAATAGCTGCTGGCATGAGGCAGAGCCCAGGCAAGAATCACCTACAGGCATCCTCCCACCATTTTCTGCATTCAATTCCAACATCCACTTGAGTGATGTTGGAATGCAACACACAGAGTTCAGCACGAGTGAATTCTGAATTTGTATTCATTTCAAACAGCAGCAGAAACTGCAACGGAGGATGTGAGAGATGGACAAACCAAGTTTGCCCTCACCTCATACCAGGGAATGACAGCTGAGCTGTGTGATGTGCCAGAGGGCTGCCACCACACATGGACATGGAACATGGGGACAACTGAACAAAACACCACAATGCAGTGGTGGAGGACAATGCCAATGTGGGCTCGAGGCTGAGCAAACAGGTATCTTAACTCGCAGATCTCAGCTTTGTCCCATCCAGCCTTATTTAATACAAGAATGGCCTTCATCTGAGGCAGCTGCACACCATCAGAGGGTGGGTGGAGATGTGGACGGTGTCTATGTACCTGCCTAAATATGTGCTTCAGGCCACTGGGAGCTGAACCAGCCAGGTCCTTGCCCAGACCTGGTTTGGTAAGTTTTATCTTGTATTTATGCTGTCATCAGCTCTGCCCAACAGCACCCAGAGGTGCACACAGCAAATGCTGTGACTTGGGGCAGAAATACCCACGAACTGGCGAGGTTTCAGTATGAGCACTTTCCTCAGCAGTGAAGTCATTTTATTACTATGCTCTACCCAGGCATTTGCAGCATCTGGTTAATATATTTCTGGGTAGTTCTTAGCTCTCCAAACACTCCATCCCTGCCATACTGCAACACACACAAAAGGCAAACGGCAAACTTTCCAACAGTTCGCTTGGGTACCTGTTCCAGGCACTTACAGACCTGGTTAGGAAAAATTTCCAAGGAGCTAGCCTGCATTTTCCCATGCTTAATTTAGTTATTGGAATGTCTGCCATTTATATCTGTTCTCCTTGGCTCCTGCACAGGTCAGCTACTATAAATCAGCCCAGTATCACTAACTGTAATGGAGCTACAGTAACTTACAACAGCTGAGTATCTGGTTTATGAATGCAGTTCCCAGAGCTTCACATTAAATACAGCCCAAGGCTGGGGCATTGAAAGAAAATGAAGAGATTATGAAAGGTACATATGCCAGCTCCAGTTCAAAATTGTTTGTCCTAGATACTTACTAGGTGATGAAGGGATAAATAAACAGACCCCAGGCTCAGTGATGTCAGACACTGCTTATGCCAGTGGTATTTTCTCTGCAAAAGAAGTGCACGTGAAACAAATGAAGAAGCAGGTGAGAGTGAATGTTTGGCTGCCAAACTTGGCCACAGATAAAACATGATGAAGGTATTAAGCCTGTGAACTGGAATGTGACTGGAAGAATACCTGGGGAGGGAAAGGAAATCATTATGGCCATTGAAAGGCCCACCTAAGTACCTGATGGCAGCTAATGAGGAGGTGTGCAAGGAAATTCACTTCTGAAGCCACATCAAGCATGATCCTTAAAGCTCTGATCCCATCTGGTGAGGCAGAGAATTTACTTCACAAATTTGCTTTACTATGCTCTTCCTTGATCCTGCTCTTCTCCAAATCTGTATAGGCCCCTCCAAGTCAGGTTGCACGTTATGGGAGCTCCATATTCTTCATTCAAACCCTTTTTCTGCCAGCAGCAACAAAAAGTAAAAAGGAACAGATCACTTCTCACTGAAACAGACACCGCGTGGAAAGCATCTCCATCTGACAGCTTTGGTAGCGTTTGGTTTTGCTTTGGGCAAAGGTGTGGTTTTAAAATACTGGGAACAAGCCTTCTGGATTTCTTGAAACTGAATAATTCTGCCCAAACTAAAACCCCTTTCCGGTTTGGGCCAAGGACTGGTACAAGGCTCGACTGCACATTTGGGAGCCAGCTCTGCTCCCCTACCCAGGAAAGCACCAGGACCTCCTCCATCCGCCAGGGACCTTCACAGCCTCACCAAGCCTGACCCAACACCACCGTTCCAGGGAGCTTTCCCTGAAAAACGGGATCAAAGCACAAACCCCAGGAGCTGTGCCAGCAGCAGACTCCGCGATCAGCTGCAGGATTCGACACGGCTAACCTGAGCCAGGAGAGACCCCAGCTGGCAGCTCTGCCCATCCTCTCCCTGCAGCACGGAGCTTTCTGCTCCCTCTCCCTGGCCATGCATCAGGGAGGGGAACCAAACCAGCAGCGCAGCCGAGATGTCTCTGCAGCCAGCAGGGCAGCTCCCATGGGAACTGAAAATTCTGTGTGAGCTTGCATCAAACACGCCGAGGAGCGGTTTCTTCCCGCAGAATTTACTATGTATTAATTAGAGTGCAACTTGACATATCTCTGGCTAGCACACATTAAAACAGCTCCTCAAGTATTTACCAGCTGAGGTTTGTGAAGACAGAGGCCACAAAGAAACGCTGAAGATTAAAAAGAAATTCAGCTAAGTGAGGCCATGGCAAATTGCTCTGCCGAGCTTTCTGAGAAGAAGCTCCTTCTCTCTTCTCCCCAGTGCACAGTTCTCCACCACTCAAGGTGCAAAGGGGAACCTGTGCCTGGCTAGAATGATGCCAAATAGGCAGAATAGACCCTTACACTTGTGATCAAGAAATGATACATGTGGCTAAAACACTCTGGTATATGATATTCTGGGAACAAAAAAAGGTAGCAGGGCAGAATTTCTCAGTGGAATTGAACATAAATAAAATAAGTTGTTTCTTCCCTATTAAAGTAATATCACCGGGGATTTCACTTCCTAATTTACTGCATCTGTCACTGTCATAATATATGGACAGCATTCAACAGCTCAGAAGTTTCTCAGAAAAGAAAATGCCAAATGTAAATGTAATCACAAAGGTTCTCCTATGTTTTCATATGGATAAGAATAAAAGGCTCTTTTCTAAATTCAATGATTTTGCTTCAAAAGACAAGTGTGAGTCTAATTAAAGCTATTTTCTGGCATCAAGTGAAACTCCTACAAGAATTTTATTATTTACATTACATCATTTACATTACATTGCAGGATATTTTTTGCAATCTTCTCTCTCCCCTTTCTTGGTTCCAGAAAGGGCTTTAATGATGGTGAAAAAGTTGAAGTATTTACTGACAGATGGAGTATAGGCACGACAGGCACAGAAGATGCTGTCTCTGAGTTTAAGTTCTTGGCAAAGGAGCTGGGTTTTTTTGCTGGTTTGGGCCCACTACCTAGGGATGCATTTGGGTTTCCCAGCTGTCTTGGAGTCACCAGTCTGATTTACAGCACATCCCTGGCATGGGCAGGACAGGTGAGATGGGAACAGTGCTCCCATGGCATATGTGGAGAGGGCAGATATGCTGGCAGCAAGTGCACGATCACAGCCTGGCCTCCTCCACTGCCATTCCCAGGGTAAAAAAAAGCTTTGTCCCTTGATACATTTGAACAGTTATTCATTATTTTTGCAAAGAAGGTGATAAATTACAAAGGCTGATTGATTTACTACATCAAGGTAGCGGCAAGTGATTTCCCCCAGAGCAGCTGCTCTGCCAAAATGCCAGCAGAGCCCCAGAAAGGCACATGCCTTTGGAAGGCAGAGCACCAGAGGCTCCTTTTCCAGAGCTATTTCAGTCTCCTGATGACTGTATAATAGAGGGAGAACCAAAGTCATCTGCTTTCCTATTTTACGCAAGGTGACTAAGAAAGTCTTATTTGGTTTGAATAGATTTCAAAAGTGTGCACATATTTCTTTTATATATATATATATATATACACACACACACACATATGAATAAGCCTCTTTCATAAGAAAGACTTCATGAATATTTCATGGCTTGCCCCTCGGGTTTGTAGGTATCTGGTTTGCAGGCTTTGCTAAGTACAGTTGACTGCCACCTGGGCTCAGAAACAGAAGATTTCCCCTGGATTCTGCTGTCTTCATCAGTGGCCACAATGTCAGGGATACCTCAATTCCAACAAGCCCCAGCATCCTCTCCAATCAGAGCCATCCTCAGTTGGGGCTGAAGCAGTCAGATGACAAAATAACCTCCTGAAGTTTTGCAGCCCAGTTAGCTACGAGCCAGTGTCGCCCAGTGAGTCTTTCTTTCCTTGTCTGTTTTTAAATAATGTTTTCTTTAACCCTGGTGCTTGCAAGATGCTGTTCAAAGGGAAAGAAAAGTACAGGGTCACCCATGGAATTCATCTCTCATCACATCCCACCACTTTCCACATATTTTTTAAAAATGTAAGCTTGGATAGCCAGGCCAGTTTGCTGTCATGTCTCCCCCTTGCAACTGCTGACAGTCAGATGTTCTTGCTTACTTTAGGGTTTGATTTATTGTCTGCAATTAGGCTAAAAATGGATATTTTAAAAAATACAAAGGAAATCTATGATTAGTTGCAAATTGGAAGCAAAAATAGAGACAGAAAGAATCATTTCTTTATCCAACTTGCCAGGCATGAACTCATTTGTGTTTTCATCTCCATAAACCTGATGGAGGGCTCTCTCCACTCCTGTAAGGGGTACTCATCTTACTGAGCATCTCATCAAGATGAATGAATTTCAGTTCAAACCATCGTGATCTGAGCATTCTGCTGACCACTGCCCTCCCTGGAAACACCCTCAACTCTAAGCACCACATTCAAAATGCTGGCAAAAGTTTGGTGGTTTTGACAGGGCTTGGAATCTGCAGAAATCCATGTCTCGAGTGCGATGATGACAAGATCAGCCCAACAAGTGTGGCATGGACCACTGTGAAAATGCAAATTCAGCATCACAGAGCCATCGGCTGAGAAATGCCATGACTGAACAATGCAGCCCAGGAACGTGAGTCCAAACCAAAAGCTGGAATGAGAGTCCTCCAGCTTCCAGCAGCCCATCAACTCTGTCTCAATCAACACCTGAGCTATTCAGCCCATTCCACTCCTCCCCACAAGTACAGGACACCATACTTTAGCCAAAAGGTGGTTTAGTGCAAGCAGTGTCTGCTTCATTATGAGGGAGCAGATGAATCTAACACAGCCACCTTCTTTGGGCTTCTTCTGAGCACATTCCAGCAGAGCAAAAATGAGGACAGGCACTGTCTGGTGCAAGGCAGCCTGTGCCCCTCACATGCTCCACCTGCCCAAGTGCTTGGCAAAGGCTGAGCCTCAAACGCCAAAGGGTTTCAGCGCATAAAGGCCTTCTAAAATGGAGACTGGGTTTAAGTAGCCAGGCAAAACCTTTGCATACAATAAGGGGCATGAGAAAGGTTATGCCTACTTCATGGAGCAGATTCCAGCACACAGATCCCTTTTCTTGGCCACCAAAGACGCAGAACTCTCTGCAATTTGGTGTTTATTTATACCAAAATAGCCTTCATTTTTGTTCCATGCCTTGAGGCTATGAAAACCGTGATAGGAGAGGCATGTTTCCAGCAGTGATAAGCAGCAGTATTCTGTCTAGCAACTGTTATCACTCCCCTCCCAACCTTAAGAGAGCAAATTAAAATTAGCAAGATATTAAAGAATTAACACTATAAGCATTTACGACCAGTGTCAATCATTCACTCTCTCCTGGACCATGCAGCAGAGGGTGAACAAGCAATGCTGTACTCCAGGGATTAATGGTACATGACTGAAGCCCTGATTGCTGTGGGCTGTTTAGTGGTGAAGCACATTTGCCCTCAGCCAGGCAAAGGGAAGTAATGAGCTGAAATAAAGAAATGGGAAATAGGAGTTGGGTAGGAGAAGAAAACATCCTAACAAGTTGCCAGGGGAAGTGCTGGTTCACCGCTTGGGTCATTTCAAATTGGACTGGATAATGCACTGGAAAGCATCCTGGATTCTGGGAGGCTGTGCACTGCATGGGAAGGATGAAGGGGTACAGCACATTTCTGCCTCTTTGACTGGGTATGTTCCATGACCTGCTCTCCAAATAGCTCATGGTTCAAATCAAGCCCAGGCTTATCTTCCACCTGCAGCCCAGGACAATTACTGGAGAAAATAAATATGCTCACCATCCATACCTGCATTAACCATCCACACCTCCCTGGGCAGCCTTCACCTCCTCCCTTTGGCTGCAGCGTTTCACAGCCCTCCACAGCAGTTCCTACTGACCCATTTTAATCCCCACTTAGCACAGACTGGCAATGACTGTCACTGGTCACTGACTCCATCACTGGTGTCCACCATAAACAACCATGAGACAACACAAAACACCTACTCAGAGCTTCCTCACAGACTCAGCTGCCTCTAGGATTTTCTTGTTCACATGGCTCAATCTGTTCTTTAGGGTCAGCAATACCCAAACTAAAGCTCAGACCCCATGGGGGGCAAGCACAGTTATTAATGGCCTTATGAGCCCCCCGAAATTTAATTACTTGGACATGTATTCAGGGATCACACATATTTTCTACGTGGAGGTCGTCTGGCAATCAGAAAAAAAAAAATGGGGGGG
>VYZR01127917.1:54115-70248 GCA_013400675.1 Oxylabes madagascariensis
TGTGTCTGCTATTTTATAACCCTTTTTTCCCCACAGAGAACAAGGAGGTAATATCCAGCAAGGTATGCCCCCCCCCCAGCCTCCACAAGCAATAAGAACTCATTTATTTCTATGCTGATAGAGGGAATGGTGGTGATTTGGGAATGAAACTCAGCCAGCTTGTTACATTACATGGCCTTTTCAAACAGGAGCGATACTGCTTTCACGTCTGACATGCATCATTAAAAAGCAATCACTTCGAGCAGGGCTCTTTTTATTTATCACGAAAAGAAATGGAATGGGAAAAAGCGAGAGATAATCATCACTCAACCCTTACCCTGCTGAAAAGCAAAAGCCTGTGTCCAACAAGGCAAGACCACCCATCTTGAAAGGGTTTTGGTGAGATTTACATTTGGCCGGTGCTTTAAAAAGCAGCGATTCCTACGCCTTGCACACACATTCAGGGTGATAGTCCTGGGAGCCCCACGTACTAACCCAGAGAGTAATAAAAATCAGATGCTTCTGCATAATAGATATTGATGGAGCAGTGTGTCTGCTGAGAGTGCTCTGTCCTACCTGCAGACAGTTTGGATTTGGCTCATGTCCTGGACAAAGAGTGTTTATACCACTTATAAACGTTTACTCAATGTCATGGAAGCCAGCAGAGCCATGGAAATGTCCAACTTCCCTCACATCTTCCTGTGTTTTCAGAGTGCACTTTTGATGGCATCTTGTTGATGTTACCTGGAAATGCCAAAGCCATTAGCAATATTAACCTTTCTGGCAATGTTTGGCAGCTTTGGCAGAGGAGGGAAGTTTGGAGGCTGCCAATATGGGGGCAGTTCTGGGGGGAAAAAATCTTGAAAATTATGTTAATTTGAGATGTAAATTAATTATATTTCTGCTCATGTGAAAGGAGTTAAGTTAGTGCTGTATCAGGGAAAAAAATCCCTAACATAAGAACCTGAAAATAATGTTTCCACGATCAGTTAGGAGTTCGGATCTAATCTGCCTTTGCAGACAGAGCAAGTATTTTGACAGCAGCAATGCAGTGCAAGTGCTGCAAATCTGGGTGCAAGGAATGAAAAGATACCTCCTCATTCATTCCCATGGCTTCTCCCTCCTTTGTAATGCCTGAAGCCTGGGACCTGAGTCCCATGAGTTCTGAGCCATCTACGCTGCATGATAAGGGAAAGCAGGCTAGCAATGCCTGGAGGTGACCCAAGCAGCTTCCCAAGGACTTCAGCAATTGATTTCCATTTGTTTCCAGGCATGAAACTACAGTCAAAGATGGGAAACGATTTTCTAGGTGCTGTGTGAATGAATTTCACAAGCCAATTGAACTTCTTTTTATCAAAGAGAGACAAATGAACAAACTGGAAATCCTGGCAAAAGGGCTGATCTTGACCAGCAGACTGAGAACATCCTCCCAAGTGCTGCTCTCATAAAAACTTCAGTCCTACCTTGTACACTGAATTTGCTCTGAATTAAGTCCCCCACCTCTGCTGGAGAGACTCCTGGTCTGAAGGTGAAAGCAAACAGTGGAGCAGGAGGGTGACACACCCAGGTCTGGGGCTGCTCTCAGCAGGAACAGTAGCAGGGTCCTAAATTCAGCGGCTTAGTCTGACCTATTCAAACAGCATTTTCTCTGCCCAAATAACTGATCCTTAATGAAGCTATTTATGTAAGGAAATTAAATTAAAAAGGAATGTTAGTCACCTGGGTGTTGCCACATGGCTGTAACGTGTGTCTGGGAGACCTGAGACTCATAAATTGTATACAACACATTGAATGGAGGTCTTTAGCCTGTATAATTAAGTGGCAACTAGTTTTATATTAAAGATATTACACATACACAGAGGCACAAACAAAATGTCATATTCTCCATTTCCTGTGCATAAATCTCTGCTCACAGAAAAGTCAAAGAACGTGAGGTAGGAGCAAGGGGGTTATGATATTAAAGAAAAAGGTTTAAGACTAAAAAGCGACCTACAACTCTGCACCCACAGCTTTTGGGGCTGGAGGTAAGAGGCACACACCAATCCAGAGGCTGCTGTGGCCACAGTTACAGCTTGAGCCTTCAGACACTCGAGATGAAGCAGAGTGCACAGGATCTCTGAAAAATGAATCATCAATTGCCCAATGCCGAACAGTACAGGCCATCACATCACATTAACAGAGAAGGCAGAGTTCAAGGCCAGGTTATGCCCTTTCTAAATACCTGTGGCAAAGATGCAGGATGAGAGAAGGCCAAGAGCTGCTGACTGTCAAGTCATGTTTGACACTGAACTGGCTGCTAAGCCAGAGCTCAAGGTGTGCATAGCTTGCCTGGAACACTAAAATACAGAAGGTAAATCTCCATATCAGGGCAGCTCAAAAAACCTGTCTGTGTCCTGCAGACCTTCACTGTATCTCTGCAAATGCATCTTGACTCAGGACTGGGACAACTGTGAAATATATAAACCCACACAGTCAGCTCCTGAGCACTCCTACAGTGCCAGGCTGGAGAGCTTCTGAATTTCTGAATCACAAGCACATGATCCCAGCGTGGCTCTGCATAAACACAACCTGGACACACAGGATTAGCTGTCCAGACCTCAGCTGTGTTCAGCAAAGAGCAACTGTGCCCTTAAGCCTGAGCTACAGCGAGGCTTCCAGGCACCTCTGTGACCAGCAAACCTTGAGCCCAGGACATTTCCTCCTTCAGCACACTGAGTGACCTGCTCTTCATCCTGCAAACAGCCACAGCTTTGCTAATCCCCAGGGGATACATCCTCACTCAGCAGCCAGTCCTGAGCTTGCACAGGATCCCAGTTCAGCCCCAGCTAACACAGCAGTGCTGGGCTCCAACAGCCCCAGGAAAGGTGGCTCTGGTGTGAAAGGGTTTGCAAGACACAGGACTGCGTCAACCCATTCGCCTTCCCAGCACTCTGCTGGCACGTGGAGCTAATGCTTAATTATCCTGAGTGATTTATTAACATATAAAGTCAGATTAAATGGGTATTTGGAGCTGAGTGGCTGAGAGGCTTTGAAAGGGAAAAGTGATTCACGCTATTTATCCAGCTGAGACAGAAGGCACGTGGCGTGAACCCGCAATACTGATTTCTCCAGATAAAAAGAAATACATTTCTAGGAAAAGAACTTCATTAGCATCCAGCAGATGTGTCAATTAGGAGGAATTCCTGATTAGACAGGCACACTGTTCACACCCCTAAACAGAGCAGAGAACATTACTCAGAACCCTGTCTTTTCTCTAAGGCACTTGTGCTTTTACTCACCCATCACACAGAGTCTGTTGGGGCTCCAGATCTGCTCAGGCACAACTGGAGCTCCACCAGCTTCCAGAGCACATCACCATCACTGTGTGACCACATCCGTGCCCAAAAGGTGACTCTTAGCAACATGTAATTTCTCCTTCACTGAATAAACAAGCTTGTAGTTAGAACCTGGATTAAAGACTTCCCTCCTCCAGAGGAAACTCTGGAAAGAAAAAATGGAGATAGCAACAGGAAGCAATATTTACGTGTACTTGTCTGTCATAATCTTGTTTTTCGTGATACTTCTTGGTGTGGGCAAAACTTGAATCATCTGATGTGTTAAATGGACAGTTTCTTAACTTCTACCTGTGACATTGCAGTCCTGGCAGGGTACTTTTGATACACAGTCACTAGGACTGGGAGAGTTGTACAAATAACTTCAAGTATCTTATACAGAAAAATAACTTCAAACTTTTTTTTTTTTCAGCTTAACTGTATGCTCGTCAAGTAAAGAGAGAGGAAAAGTAAACTCTCAAGCTGACTTTGGTGGAAGATATGCAAAGATAGGAAGGACAGAAATCAAAGAATGTAATGTCACAATTTTATAAAACTGGTGTTTCTTAGGCCAGGTGTTCCTATTCCCTATCTGCCTCTACCCTCTTCCACTTAATACCTCAGCATCCTCCTGCACAAGGATGGAGAGATCAGGCAAACAACCTGCATCAGCTAATTAAGCAGCTACAAAGGAATTAAGATACAAGCAAAATTTTCACTGGGGTCAAAGTACACTTTTTGTTCAAGCCTAAAATTAAGTACTTCAGTGTTGAATGCCTAAAATTTGCTTAAATTAAAACTCCACCTAAACTGGAAATAAAAACTGGAAGGATATTGTCTTGAAACAGCTGAGATGAAAATTTTGAGGTTTACTCCTTCTTTTCTTTTCCTATATTTTTCTCTCCATAGATAAAAGGATGCCCTCTGACAAGCAGGTGAGCTTTTATAGCTAAATTGTCTTCCATGTCTAAAACTGGTGGGTTTGTACCCACCCACCCCAAGATGCTCACAAAGTGATGTGGAACAGAGACCAGGAGCAGGTACCCTCACCTCCCACCCACCCCTGCCACTTGTGTAGCACAAAAAAGACAATCTGGCTCCTCAATCAACAGCACCCTGCAAAGCCACAGAGCAAACAGCATCTTCAGCCCTGTTTCAAGACTCAGCTGCTTTTACAGCTTATTTTTATCTCTGACAGGAGATGGAGTCCAGCTGAAGAGCGGGGCATGTACTCTCACTTCTGGCTCCGCACTGAGCTTTCCCAGCCACTTCATCAACACAGCCTCAGATTGGCTTAAAGCGGGAGTAAATTTCTATTCCTCCCTGTTGGCCAGTGAACGAGCAGAGGTAGCCAAGATCCCCCTTTCCTGCAGGCCCAGCAGTCCCCGCTTGCCCGTGTCCTGCCCGCAATCAGCCTGGTGTGAAAGGCTGGCGGTGTGAAGGCGGTTGGGAATGCAGGTTGCTGGTTCCTGGCATGGCCCAAAATCCGAGGCACAATCAAACCCACAGAGAGCCACTAGCAAATCGCTCGAGCTGCTTTTTTTATGAGACACTTTAGCCAGCCCTCTTTTCATATCCTTTACGAGGCTGCCTTCAGCCGTACTTGTAGTAAAAACTCCCGAGTTATGGAAATCATAAGAAAGAAATTATGTATGGAAAAATCATTACATTATAAATTGGTTCCACTGTTCAGAACATGTAGGAAATGGGGCATATAAAACTCAGATGGTGTTGCAGGCTTTGATACAAGGTTCATTATTACACCATGACACAAGTGAAATATGTGCTAACACACTGCCAGCTAATTTGCCTTTACTCACAATACAGACCCATCGCTGGGCAGCTTCACAAATTTCAGCAACCTGGGTGATTTCTCCGATGGGACGTGGCAGCCCCCACGGAAACACCACGGGAAAGAGCAGATCTCGTATCTTCAGGGCTGGGAACGTGTTCCTCCACCTCATTCAAAAGTAACAGCCATCTCCCTGTTTTCTCTTAATCTTTTTCAGATTTCATCCGTGTACTAGACTATTGAAACGCTGTTATCCAGTTATACAGGTGTTGTGTCTCTGGTTTTTAATGACCTAATCGAGGTAGGAGGCAGGAAAACCGGACAGGAACGGCTTTGACAAAATGTTCTTTGTTAGAAAATACCAGTTGGTTAAAATTGGAAAATTTCCACGAAAATGCATCAGTTTTCATTAAACTTTCATCACAAAATATTCTGAAGCCAACCAGGGAATTTCAACAGTCACAGGCTGGTTCCTGAAGCTGTCCCCCAGGAAAAGGGAAAACTAAGGAGATATTCATAACTATAGTGGATGCAAGATGCTTCCCTGAAGAAACAAAAAAAAAGGGAAACCATGGGATTGCACTTGGCCATGGTTGTTAATTGAATACAGGGAACAGCCTGAGAAGTCAAGAAATCCACAGGGCTTACACCAGATATCCACTGGATTTCTAATTTTCTTTAGAAAAGCTCTTGTTTTAATAAAGCAGTTTAAAAATAAAATCACAGTCATTATGAAAATATTTCTTTACTGGAAAAATTCAGTGAAATATTTTTTTTAAGATTCAAATGGTCTGTTTCCATATATCTACTGAGAAGTTTGGTTTCTTCCTGCAAAATTACTTTCTCTAAAATAGACTCTACTTTCTATTACATTATAAGGGGTTGAAATCTGAATGAAGTGCTTTGAGTATATTGAAAATGTTTCAAATGACCCAAAAACAATTCTGTTTTTTTTTTGTTCCAACACGGAACAAAATTTCTTTCGCTAGCTTCCCAAAACCTCAACAAATTGGAAAATCCATTTGCCATGTAGCTCTACTCAGAGCAAGAATGTCAAGAGGTCCAATTTTCAATGCCTAGATGGTGTCTGAGTTGAAGAAGTGCCGTCAAAATGTGAAGCATTATGAACCTCTTCAATTTCCAGCTGGTTTTGCAGAAGGAGGGAGCCTGATCCGGGCTGGGGACAAGATCTCAATGCTGCCATCGTCAGGGAATGTCCCTGTAAATAAAACCTTGGATCACCATCCAAGCCTCTCTCTGGCCTACTGATGTTAACCCCTAATTTTGAAGATATTGAATTTGCGACTCTCAGGTTACAACACTCCTGCCCGTGGGGGGTTGGTTATTTTTCCCTGAGGCATGCTGACAGACTGGAGGGGTTTAACATCTTGCTGTGTGTATCTTCTTTCACATCTTTCACCGTAGTTTTAAATGAAACCACGCAGGGAGTGAGAGGGAGGAGGGGAGGCAGCACAGGGCAGCCGAGGAAACCCATCCAGGCTCAGGAGATGCTGGGGGTGTTCAACGGGCCTGTTTGTGAAATGCTTTTTTTCACTGAGGTCCCACAGCCAAGGACTTACTTACAGCAAATTGGTGTGGCAAGTCTTTAACACTCACAGGCTCACATGGACTAATGGCCTTCCAGGTCAGATCAAAATTACAAAAAGGCCACTTGAGGTGAGTGGGGCTTTTGCTCACCACAGGGACTTGAGGCCCCACTCCCACCTCAAGAAGCCCTGATGCCTGGCTACTACAGAGGTAAAAATAAAGCATCCCTCACTGCTAACACAACATCGGGGATTGCCGAAAGGAAAGGTGCTTCTGGCCACCTCTGCTCATCCACTTACAGTCTTGTCACGGCCAGAGGTTGAAGGCAGCGCACTCAGCTGCGAGTGAGCAGTGCCTGCCTCCCATGTGGGATGGAGAGCTGGGGGTTTTACAGAGGAAAAGCAGCCAGGCACAACAGCTCCTCTGCCATTAGAGCTCGGCACAGTCCCACTGATAACCCCTCCTCTCCCAAACCCATCCTGGTACCTGTCTGCTGCTACCAGCAGTAATACCTGAGGTGTTTTTCATGGTATTCTTCACATTTCACCAAATGGGCAATTCTCTGGGGAGAGGTGATCAGTTCACTGCAATTCAGGTAATGGTGAAGGCCTTGCAATAGATGCAAAATGACAGCTCTGGAGCTGCTCAAGTCCAGCAATTTTTGCACTGAGCACATACCCTGAATTCATGTGATTCTCCTTTATTTTTACCTTAGATTTTACAGCACCATTTAAGTTACAACTTTTTTTTTTTTTTTTAAATAAGGAAATTGCCTATTTAACGGAAATTAATCTTCCAGTCCCTCTCAATAAAACCTTTTGAAGGTCTGCACAACTATGACAGGGATAGGTATTTTTAGAAGGACCATGCAGTAATTTTCTCTGCAGCATTCAATAATTTACAATATCATAGCCGAAGGTAAAGATTTTCCCCTAAGTATAATTTGGCATTAACTGGGCCTTCATTGCAGACAGGGCACCAGCCTGGAACACAGCTTTACCCTAAGGATGCTGGGGAACTGCCAAGCCTAATGCAAATTCACAGCCAGGTAAAGGCTGGACAAAAGCCCCATCTCAGCCACACTGATGTGTCACCACTGTCCAGCACCTCTCTCCAGGTGTGCGCAGGCAGGACAGGGAGGAGATGTGTGCAAGCAAGGAAGAGCCACACGCTCAGCCAGGCTGGCAGGATCACCAGCAGCATCCCTCCTGGGAGAGGAAGGCACAGGGAGCAGCTGGCCCACAGCACAGCAAACACAGCTGAGGGATAGTGAGCCCCAATGATCCACGATGCACAGATTTATGAGGTTCTTCGCGATGGCTCTGCGTCCCTTCCCTTCTTTTCCCATATTATTACCATGGATGATGTTTTGCAGCAAGACCGGGAGGGCTTAAACATAAGCACTGCAAGGGCTGTGTGCTGGGTCGTGGCAAGAACAAAATGCTATATAGGGTATGAAAAAATGCAAGGCAGAAGATGTCTGATTTACAGACTGCCCCTAAAATGTGTGTGCTGTGCATGATTGCATTCACTTCTTCACCAGAACGGCTCTGTCTCTAGCTCCTCAGTGCTTTAAGGAAAAGCCATCTGATAACACTACACTCACAAGGGAGTAACTGTTTTATTACCTGGGCACTAGGTCATGGCAGCTTTTTTAAAAACAAAGATGAATTCAATATAGATGTACACAAGCAATGTATAGAATAAGTTTGTTTTCTCTGTGTCCTCCACTGGCTGCAATATCTGGAGTTTCCCATTTGAATTTTAAAGAAATAAAGTTTTTTACAAGTTAAGGAATAACTTTCTAAAGAATAGCACCAAAAAGTCGGACTAAGGGACACAAATCCAAGAAACTTCCTTTTTTAATGAACCACTGAACATCACTGTGGAGAGAGGAGGTTGAAGCTGGCTCTTGCCACCTTATCACCTATTCCCAAGTACCCCGTTAGCAGAACTGCACGCAGTGGTGGCTATCACTAGAATTGCCAGAACAGCAAATTGTGTGGGAAATGTCAACATCTTGGGGCCTGCATTCCCAGGAACCAAAATTTCTCAAGAACAGCAGTTCTGGAAGGTTTTTTTGCTACAAATGTGTATAGAATTACGGGCTGTTAAAACACACAATAAAATATTACTAGTAGAGATGTATAGAAAAAAAAAATCTAGACAAAAAATACAGAAAATAATTTTAAAAGGTATAATTTGTTAAACCTCATATTTTTCAATGAACTTTCTGCTTCAGAACCAACTGTAACAATTGAAAACTGCAATGAAAATTTCCCAACTAGCTTATTTCCTTCTGACAAATCCTGTCAAAATGAACGCGGCGTGGAGGAAAAAAACTTGGGTTTATAACAAGAAATAAAACCAGATAAACATTAAATAACACTTAGTGTTTGGCTCCATTCAAGCTGCTGGGAGACATGCTGCTGTTTATTATGGACACATACGGATCCGCAGAGCTGGGATCCCACGTTCCCCCCGTGCACTCAGCCCTTTTCCAACCACAGAGAGCATCTTAAACCAGCCAATATCCTCCTGCTTTCATTTTACATATGTACAACTTAATACCTGATTACACCGGCGTTTAAACTAATGACTTGTGGACCCACAAGACCTTGGATGGTGGCTGGCAAGCATCCAGGCAGAAAACACGGAAACAGAGGGCTCCTAAACCAGTGAGGGTGGGTGTCTGTGTGGTGGAAACACTCCCAGCTCTCCTGCCCCCATCTGCTCAGGATCTCATCACAAAGACTGTCGTTATAATAACTTTATTATGGGCCTTCTGGGGAAAGCAAGCTCCCAGCAAGGGGTTTGCTGCAGCAGACAGGAAACTCGTTTGCTCCCCGCTAGAGTAAAGCCCTTTATAATTAATGCTGGGTAAATAAAGCGCTCATCTGTAAACACTTTTAATTAGAAATTGGTTAAAGCTAAACCCGCGTGACCACACTGGCCAGGGGGATTAGAGGCATGTCAAGCTTTGCCTGATCAGCAAATAAGAGGCCCTTGAGTAGCCTCAGTTCCTGTGCTGTGGGACCTCTTTCAGCTCCAATCACACATCACTGAGCTGCTCCAGCCTGCTCTCCAGGCTCAATAGAGGATCAATATTTGTCTGTACTTTCTGAGAAAAAGCCTCCTTGACACAGGCAGCATCTGTGTTTGAACAGTCACTTGTTAACACATAGCAGACTTTAACCAAAGACATCTCGAGCCACCGGGTCAAGCACAGGCAGGGTCACCCAGCAGTGCTGGTGGTTTCTGGGTTTGCTCAGGGCACTGCTCGCAGCACAGCCATCAGAAGGGGCTGCTGTGAACACCACTCAGTGCTCCCAGGGCAGAACAGGCATTGCAGAAAAACAGTACATGGACAGAGAAAAATAAAGAACACCCCCAAACCACCTGTATTTCCTTTTTTTAATCCCTGTAGGTGACCTGTGCCTGATGTCTCTACTTTATGGTAATATTGAAGGTTTTCCATCAGTGGGGCTGGTAATACATTGTCAGATTTCAGGGAGAAGGGACTTTCTCTTCTGATTGCTGCCACCCCTCCTAGTTCCAGGTGCCACCTGTACTTAAGGAGAACAACAAAAGCATTCAGGGATGAGGGAAGTGCTTCCAGCAGAGATGGTTCTTGCTTTGGCCAGAGCGTCCCAGCCTGGCAAAATGTGTGCATTGAAATGGTTTGCCTCCATTGTGGAAAAGCAACAAGGTGGCTCTGCTGGAAATGGCACCAATCTGCCCTCCCCAAGACAGCCAGCACAGCAGTGACCAGCAGGTCTGTGTCCTCTCCTGTCCACCTGCAGGAATGCTGATCACTGCTGGTGCACCCTCTCCTCTCCACGCTCTGTCTCCTAGCCCAAAGTCATTCCTCATGGAGGAAAACTCCCAAAAAACTCTTCATTCACCTGTGTTGCTGCCAATGTCTATCTGACAACTGAATCAATGAGTGCAAGTGAACACCAACACCAAGATTTGTAACATTCCACTCTGCCTCTGCTGCCCAGGGCCAACAGGGGGACTGCAGGGGAGCTGAGGGGTCCTGAATGCCATAAAATGTGAGGCCCTGGCACAGTGTGAGTGAATATGAACACACCTGGGTGGTACTTTCAGAGACAGGGAAACTGAGGCACAGGAGGTCAAGGCAATGTGCCCATGCCTGGCCAGAGTCAGAACCACTTCTGCTGAGCCCAGCCAGCACTGCTCCAGATAATGTTCTCCCATGCCTCCCATCTTCTTTGTTCAATCTTGTCAGTCTCTTCCTAAAGAAAAAGAAGAATCTTCTGGAGCACAAGATGGGATTTTTCCAGCAGAAGTGCCTCCCTTTTCCCTGGAGGGCCACTGACTGAAGCCATCAAGCTGCATGTTGAAACACAGCTGGGCATGGGCAGGCTGATCATCAGGGCAAGGCTCATACAGAGCACCACGGCCAGAACATGCCACACTGTAGAGACAACCTTGCTGACTGGATCATTCCTGGCCCAAAACTCCAAAACCCGGGATTTTTTTTCTATTCACAGCTTTCTTGTGGATTTTGAGCATGTTAGCTTGACTTCCTTTTTCCCCTTCCACATTTTCTGTCTGTGTTGGAGTCCCTGGAGGGCACTGTGCTCACTTACTCCCTTCCAGCTGCAGCTGCTCCAGCCCAGTGACCTCCTTGCAGATGCACAGCCATGCTGCTGGACACTGCTGGCCCTGCCATGCCACAGAGCACTCCCAAAGCCATTGTTCTCCAAACACATGGAGCCAGCACACATCCACAGCTCGTTTGGCCTGCGAGGAACTCAGACACTCCTGGGAGTACATTGAGGGGTTGTGACTTCAAAGCTGTCCCATTCTCACTGACGGACAGACCTCTGGAAATGCCTTCCAAGCTGAACTGAGCTGGGGTGCAGAGGGGAATTCCACCTTTGTCCTACAGATGGATCATCTCCAGCCAGCCTGGCTGCAGCCTGCGTGAGGCGTCCAGCCCAAGCCTCTGCTGCAGCAGTAGCTGACAAGCAGCTCTTCTCCCCTGACACACTTCAGGGAGACAAGTTTCTCCAAGAAAAATCTGTCCTGAAGTAACTTCTGTCTTGCCACCATCGTCACCTGTGTTTTTCCTTTCTCCCACGTCCAGCTGGAGGCAAGGTCCAGCTCTAGGCAGATCTTTTGTTAATGATGCCGTAGAAAAGAAAGCCAGAACTACTCTATAGATCCCCAGCTGGCCCCTGATCAGAAGGCACTTGGTGGCAGCACATCAAATACACCCACGTGCAGCGTAGCTGTCTGGACACACATCCTTCCCACCCAGAGACCCATCAGGAGTCAGGAAGTGGTGTTGGCTAAGGGCATCTTGTGGGATGGAAAGATTTTTGGAGACGTGGAATATGCCAGTCTTCCATCAGACACTCCATCACAGTTCCCAAGAAATTTTTGGAAGACAAGAAGCTTGGCTACCAGTGCAAAGGAGCCTGAAATGTCAATCTCACCCCACTCGCCATCCACAATGAGGTGAGGTCTCCTCCAGTGTCTAAGCCTTGTCTTTGAAACAACCGAATTTCCTGAAGCATTAATTTCAGACATTTCCAAATTCAGCCTAACATCATCTGTCTTCCCCCAGTGGCCTGAACATAAATGGGCACATGTGATGTGTGGCTGCTGGAGTGACCTTCATCTGGGAGGTGAAGCCCATCACCATGTGTAGGAATAACAAATGATCCAAGAACAACATCCCCAGCTTCTTATGGAGCTCCAGTAATGCAGGACTTGGGTCTTCATACAGAAATGCCCTCAAGCAACCTCCTAAGTGGGGGTGGTAGCGTGGATTTGTCCTTCTCCAGGGATGGCTTTAAGTCCTCCTCCCACCCCCAAGTGAGATTTGAGGTTTTAAGAGACAACCACCCGTTGCTGCAGTGAAAGGAAGGATGAGTTGCTGGGATTCTTGTGGTTTCTGCACTCCTCTTTCCTAGCAGGAAGCATTTTAATTTTTATTTCAAATGCATAAACTATCCTTTAAAAAAAGGCAACATGAGAAATTTTCATATGGCCAAAAGCCCCACTCAAAAGGCACTCAGTCTCTTAAATCATGACATAGTGTCCAGATGTGTTATTAGTATGTCTATTATTAGTTCTTTTTAAACCCTAAATTCCAGTAAAATAATTGAGCTTTGGCCTCCTCTGGCCTGTTGGTGAACAAAAGGGAACGGTGCCCGTTTGGATTACCTACACCCGGAGAGAAAGCTTTGATTCCACACCCCAGCTGCCACTCCGCTGCCCCGGGATACGGTGTCACCACTGCTCCCTGCTAGGGGGATCAGAGGCTTAATGGGATTTAGGGTGGAAAATCCAAGCTCAGCCAGAGGTGTCTGCAACACAGGATTTTGCAGAGAAAGGGGAAGAGAGCCAGGTCTGTTCTTTCCCTCCTCTCTCATCCAGGACCTGCCTCACTTCTCTCAACCAGGCATGGAAGGGGAGGTGGCAGTGTTATAGTGTCTGTTATTAATGCCATTACTATCCTAATTGCATAATTATATATCACACATGCTTAAATAACTTCAATAGCTATTATGAAAAAATAATTAGTCTGCTGGCTGTAAGACAGCAGGAGTATGAATGCAGTGATGGAGCAAATCCCTGCCAGTCCTGGATGCCATGGTCCTGCCCCAGAAAAAGGGACATGGAACAGGAGGTAGAACTTCCTTCAGAAAGAGGAAGGAAGGAAGGAAGGAAGGAAGGAAGGAAGGAAGGAAGGAAGGAAGGAAGGAAGGATTAACTGTTCATTATTTCCCATCCTTTGTTCATGAGCACAAGTGAAACCATTCCATATAAATGGGAGTAAAATTTGGAGAGGAGAAACTGTTTCTTTTACTCCTCATTATTCTGATGTGTCTTATTCAAGGAGTGTATATTGCAAAGAGCACACCTCACATGTGCTGTCTTCAGCATTCGTCCAAAGGCAAATGCTTTTGATCTGACCATATTTTTACAGATCTGCAAATACACAGGGGTGCTTGTATTAAAATTAATTACCATGAAAGCCCCACAAATTCACAGGATTATTCCCAGGCGAACCTGCCTTATAAAACAGAAGTTCAGGATGTCAGGCATCCTTCCCAAAGACATAGAAGAGAGATCTGGGTGGTAGAAAGCTGAAGCTTTAAGACCTCTGCTGGCAACACTTCCAAAACTCAGTGATTGCCCCAGATTGCAAAATTCTGTTCCCATTTGTGTTATCTAAAGTAGAAGCTCCATCTACATGACAGGCACAAAAGCCAGGCCAAACTCTTCACAGGAGCGATTTTGGGTTATGCCAGTTAAAGACAGGCTGACTCATGGACTACACAGATGAACACTTTGGGAGAAAATGTCTCAAGTCTACATTATTCATGAAACATGGAGCTAATCTGAATGGTCAGGGAGTTACTGTCTTGTGTATTTAACATCAAAAAAATAAATCTGGGAGCAGGTACCTTCTCAAGAAAGCACATGTTAAAACCATGTGCATGGGGCTGGATGATCACCATGGCCCCCCATGCAAATGAATGCCCCGTCTTCCTTTTCACCTTTCATGGGGCTGAGGAGAATGGGGTTATTTGGATTTACTCTGACATACTCTGTCTTAATCCTGGACCTGATTGCAGGGAATGGAAATAATAAACTCTTCTGTTTCAGGACTTCAGATGTGTTCAGGATGAGGAAGAATTTCCTCTCCTGTGCACATACACACAAAGGTCTAGAGGTTATTTTCACTCCAGACTTCCTGCAGTAACACCCAAAGCTGTAACAGTGGCAGAGGAGAGTTTGAGCAGCCTAGATCAGCGCTGAAGGCTGAGTATAGAAAATTTGTGTCTGACTGGTGTGCACAGTGCAAGTGCGTGGATACAGCGACCTCCCTCCACTCCATTCCAGAGAAACACTCCAGGATGGCAGAGAATGGTCCCTCAGGATTATTTAGGAGTGTATCACCTGAGCAGTCTCCTGCTAGTGGGAGCCATGCCCATGATGTGTACTGGCTGAGAGTTTGGTCTCCTGGGATCTGTAACACAGAGGTATCTTTACCTCTAATATGGAAACATAGAAAGAAGCCAGCTCTGGACAGATGCCTGTCTAACCTCCCCTGAGGAATCTCTCACGGTGGAAGCACCACATCTTGCCCAATCTAGAGTGCTAGAAAAGACCTTGCCAAGATCAAACCTGGCTCTCCTTGGCTGTGCTTAAGGCACAGCACTTCAAATCCTTTACAGGGGACAGTTTGCGTCCTGTCTTGGTTTTGTTGGGGTTTTTGTTTGTTTGTTTGGGGATTTTGGAGAGACTTCCACATTTGAAAATGGATATACCTGGAATGAGGTTTATAAAGAGATTTATCTGGGCAAAACACTCCATGAAGTGACTGCTGACTCCTCCCTGCTCTGTACCTCTCTCTATAGCTCAGGGCACGAATTGGAGGCTTGGAGGAGCTCATCTGTTCACCACACCTACATGTCTCCATTTTCCCTCATGGCATGCTCCTCCTGACCTGAAGCATTTTTTGGTTCTCCCCAATTCCCATTGTCTCTTGCACTTTGCTCCCTGGCCAGACCTGTGCTGCAGTATTACAGGAACAGTGTGATGAGCTGCCAAGAGCAGTAACAAAGGACTCATAAACTTTCTCTTTCAGCCAGGAATAATACCCGAGGACTAGGAGTCCATGTGAATTGCAGACAGGAGGAGGGAAGGAGTGGGGAACCTATTCGCTTGTTTTGCTGTTTAAACAAAAACGTGCTCTCCATTCTATATCCACACACTGCTTGGCAAGCACAGGAATATTAACTGGCTTTGTTGGAAATGCTGACAGCACGACCCTGAAAGACATTCCTGAACATGTGAAGCATGCAAGACAGTGATCTGGAAATCTGCATGTGTCTGTAACTGAAGAGATGCCCTTTGGGAAATTTTGGGAAGACACAAGCGTACCTTTGGATTCCCTCCCATTTCCTCCTGAGAACAGCTCAAGTTGAAAGGGGTGGCTCAGCAGCATCCAGAGAGCAGAAGAGGCTCATGCCTCTCTTTAAGCCTTATGATACTTCCATCTTGCCTTCCCTGTTTGTGTTCACTTCCCTCCTTTGCCTGTCCCTCTCTCCAGGATGGAGCATTTTGGAGGCTCTGTTCCAGCTGGAACACCGCTTGTCTGAGCTCCGCGGTTTCTCAACCAGGCAGAAGCCAGGTCCAAGAGGACTTAGGGCTTTCCTCTAAGCCATTACCCAAGTGTTAATATTACCACCCAGAAGCTCTTAGATCCCTGTTCTGCTGCTGGATGCTCGTTAGGCTTGTAACCTTCTCTCTGTGGGGAAGCAATGGCTTCACACCAGCACACCAGCTGGCTGCCCCATTAACTTCACCTTCCCCAGAGGAGAAGATGAAGGGCATCAGCATCTTGCTCAGGCAGTTTAATGTATCAACATTTCATGGTGGTCATGAGAGCAGGGAATCTGCAGGATCATTACCATTCCGCAGAGGGAGATGTGGAAACAGACAACCATATAAAT
>VYZR01127917.1:83375-108386 GCA_013400675.1 Oxylabes madagascariensis
CATAATAGTTTTTTCCTTAGGATCTACTTATATGATCTTTGCTTAAATTATTAACACCTAAAAGATGAATAAATTTAGAATATTTGCTGAGGTGTTTCAATGGAAAAAGTAAATTATTTAAAACATTTTAATACAAAGGTTTCAGGATAAATCATTATACATTTTTCTTTCTTAAAATGACACAACTTATGAACATGTTGAATTTTCAATAAAGATAATTTTGGTTAAATTCATCCACGATATAAAAAATTTTTCCTTTGGAGTTCACCCCTAAATGGCTTAATTTTCAGGGCTGGTAGCAATACCACAAAAAATTGCTTGTTTTAATTCCAGCTGATTCAGCCCCTGGAAAGGAGTACTAAAAAGATTAAATTCTAGTTCTAAGTTTGGGATTGATAATAACTTTCTCCAGAACTTCAGAGATCCTAAGGAAAAAACTATTATGCATTTTAAATATAAAGATTTCCCAAGACAGAGAAATAATCGAGTATTATATCTGCCATCAACCCTGTTTGTGCAGCTAACCAGACTCAGAGATGCTTAGAGAATCTCAGCATCTGTTGAAGAGTCATAAAGCTGAAGTAAATGAAAATATCACTTTTTTTTTAATCTCTCAAGCATATCTGCAGCCAGGCTCTGGCCTTCAAGGCTTTTATGGCCAACACTATCCACACGGGATGCTGGTGGATCACAGACCAGCGAGAGGCACAGTACAGTGAAGGTGTTGCACACATTTTAAAATTGCTAAGCCTTTTCCCCAAAGCATTTCATGAAGTGTATCCTATGACATAACTGGTGAGCTAATAATAAAACTTGTGTCAAGCTCTGGACAGTGTTTTAGACAACAAGATGCGTTTTCTCATGATGGCCCCACGGAGGGGAGCCCTGGGATGTGACAGCACTGCAGCCTCACCCAGCTCACTCTGTAAGGTCCACAGTGCTGTTTTACTGGGGTTTAGCAATCCTTGTGCAGATCTGGGATCAGACTGAACTCCATAAACTTCCCTTCTGGTGCAGCTCAGTGCTACAGCATGTTATGCTCAGGAAAATTCATGCCTTAGTCCTTGATATGCGGCTACTGGGAGGTATTTCAGCATTGGTAAGGTCTGGAAACACAAGTGCCCTAATAGACTCTCTGCGGCCCCGTTCAGCAGTCACAAAGCTGCTGAATTTCACATCACTTTATTTGCAAACACGGAAAAAGGGGATCCTGCCAACCTTCCCAGTGTTCCCTGTAAAACATGTCTGATTTTCACTCACGGCACTGCAGCCTGCTGACAGTAATCAACACCTCTGGCACAGTGCAAGGGAGCACTTGTGGGAACGTGCATCAGGCCCCCAGGCTTTGCTAAACCCAACCAAGGGGCTGTTCTGTCCTTCCAGACATGGTATTGTCATAACTTCCCTCCCAGAAGCAAACTGTGCCTGGACTTATTCCAGCCCTGCCGAACAGCACAAGGGCCTTAGCTCATTCTCTGCTGCTTAAAACATCTAAATCCATTGCAATTCCTTAACCAAAATTAATTGTAGGTTTCCAGTTCTTAAAACCTGGGAACCTCCAGACTGTCCCACACCTTTTCCCAGTGCTATACTGAAGTGTGTAATAAACTAAGCACATCTACGCAGAAAGAAACTGGAGGGGAAAAAAAGCTCACAGTGCAGCTGAGCTCTGGGATTGTCACTATTCAGACTTCTTGTCCAGTGTTGGGTATACCAGTAACTCCTGATGACTCCTGGAAGTGATTCCCAACATTTGAGAAGAATAGATACACTCCACCTCTCTGTACTTGCTCCTGGTACCACTTGTCTCCTCCTCCTTGGAACATCTCAGTCACTGATGGCACCTACTCTGGAAAAACTTTTCAGCCAGTGTCCTCAGGGCTAGGAGAAATAAGGCTGGGGAGTTGTGCCAACCAACAGAGCATCTACCCTTCTTTGCATTTTATTTCAATTGTATTTTGGAAGTACAAAGTGATTGAAAAGAAAATCAGGGATTACAGGGTGAGCTTTGGAAGGGGCTGGTACATACACTGGGCCAAATACCACGCAGTCACCTAAATGGCATCTTTTCATAGACAAATTTAACAAGCTGTCCCTGAAAGCAAGTGCAATTCATAATGCCCATGCACACTTCAGGCCTTGTTTAGGCCCTTGACATCTGCTTGCTCAAAAATAGCTTTGGCACAGACTTATTCAACAGCAAATCTACTTACACTAGGAAAACATGTTGTTTGTTGTTATGGTGCATTACAAGTATAATTCAGAAATGTTCACAGGGAAAAAAGAGAATGATTTAGGTCTGGTTTTCTGGCATCAGTCTCTCTTTCCTCTTTTTTTTTAAACCACAACATTTTTCTAAGCAGGTTTTATCTTGATGGAAAACCATATATACACATACAGAGCCTGCAGACTGCAGACATGCAAAAGTAGTTAATAACTGCAGCATCTTTTTAAGTTTTTTTTTTCCTGTAACCCCTGCACAAAAAGCATACATCAGCAAACAAGGCAAGTTAACATCAAGGAGTAAAACAAGAAAGGCCAGACAAACTCTGCAGTAATTTTCTTTTGACATTTATGCTTTAATAGATTCCAGAACCTCATAATTTCTAGGAAGTCTGAAATGGCCATTTGACGGATTTTCACCCTGATGAAAAAAATCATATATACTTCAGAGTAAAAATGCAAAATAAAAACAAACAATCTTCCAACACACAACAGAGTGTCCCTGAAGCTTGCACAATAAAGACTGAATACCCTAAATCCAATTCACCACCACTTACAGCTCTCCCCAGGCTGTTATGTGAAGAGGAAAATTTCTGCTCTTAACCGCACGAATTCCCTGATTCCCTGCGGGTCTGTAGTGCTGCCCATGCACCACACCCACATCCATACAGGTGCAAAGACATCACTCTGGACATCCATCCGTTTCTGTTTCACTGAATTGGTGACTGAAATGATTTCTTAATAAGCACAAACCTCCCTGTTTTGGCCATCTCCCCCTCTCCCTTACTCCCTGCTCCCCTCGGCAGGGTGGCTTGGCAGTGAGAGTGGCACAGAGAAATGCAAACACACCACTGAGTTCCGAGCACTCCAGCTCTGGCCAGAACTTGTGCTCTCTGAAATCCCCTTTGATGAGGGCTGGGGCAGAGAGCCTGTCCCTGCCAAACTGCTCGCAACGATTCCTTTGGATCTCAGGGAGGCATTCCGCATTAATCCTGACTGTGCCACATCTGCACGCTGGATTAAGAGAGGCTTTCATTTTCCAGAGCTGTCAATCTGGTATTTTTCCATGCTCAGTAAATTCACTTTTTCTATAAACAAAAAAATAACAAAAGGAAGAAGATGAACTACAAGGCAATTTAATCCCAAAATTTCTGGCCACTTTTCCTTTCCTAGTGAGGGATCAAGACATACTGCTACAGCTTCATTCAGAAAAGTCTTATGGAAATCTCATTTTGATACTAAAATGATGTTTCCAAATGTATGTTTTACTCATTGAAAAATCCACCCTTATTTATCTCTCCTTTTGGACAGAAAAGGAACAATAAATTATTCTAGCTCAGAAAGCAAATAGCCAGTGACAAAAAAAAAAAAAAAAAAAAAAAAAAAGGGAGAAGTTTGCCACTTGCTTTTCACTTATCTGCCTAAGGATTTCAAAATATCTTTGTATTATGTAAAATATGTCTAGCTCAGCTTTGGATGTGTGGCTGCATCTCCACGGCAGTAGTAATTAGAGATGGCAGCCAGACCTGTACAGCCTCCAATCTTCCTTCTTTTCTTGTGATTTCACTGGTCTTCTTGCCACAAGACTTGATAACAGTGGTATTAGGTAACCTGTTCTGGTTTTCAAGTGTTGGTTAAAGCTGTAGTTGCCTTTCTTTTGGATGAAGCTGGTAACCAAGGATTCACATGAAAATCCAGAAGTACTTCAAGACTTCACTACAAGTAAAGCTGACACAAGCAATGCAACTGGGGGCTAAAAAAGCTTTTTCAGGCTATTAGCCAAAAAATGCACTTGCAGAAGGTGATGCAATCACCACAAAAAGCAAACCTATGCCTTTTGTTTTGCAAATATTTCTTTACCAAGATACTCTTCAGGTCAGTGCATCGGCTGACAAACCCTGCCAGGGGGTATGATGTGATTTGGCAGCGCAGATGAAAAAAGACACCAGCACAAGGGATTTGTAATAGAGACTGGCAAGTTCCAGGGACTCAATTTTTAATGACATAATTTTAAGGAAATTCCACACTGGATATCATAAGATCACAGAAATGCTGGTTGGAAGAGATCTCCGAAAGTCTCCAGTCCAACCTTCCACTCACAGCAGGACTACTGCTGACAGCAGGTCGGGTCAGCCAAGGCTTTGTCTAGCCAAGCCTTGAAAGCCTCCAAGGACAGAGATACCATGACAGCCTGGGTAATCAGAAGTGCTTTCAGTGCTGCTCCACCTTCCTTGTGGAAAGTTTTTCCTCATGTCTAATTCAAACCTCCCAAGCTGCAATTTGTTATTGCTCATGGGTCACTGCTTTATTCTGTGGCTTTCCTCAGATTCATGCTGACATCTTTGTGATGACCTTCAAATAGCCTTAGGAGGCTACTCCAACACCCCTGCACCTCCTCCTCCCAGTCTGGGACAGCCTGCATCGCTAATCCCTCTCCAAAAATTGTGCTCAATGCTCTTGAGTGCCCTGGCTGCAAATGCAGAGGGCTCTGAGCAGCCCTGCAGTGTGACAGCCCTTGGGTACAGCCTGGTGTGGCCACGCTGATCTCTGCAACCCCCCTGCCCACCCAGCTCGTGTCATGTCCCAGGTGCCCTCCGACAGCAATGGGCTCTGCTGCTTAATGAGGACATTTTACATGCAAAGGCAACTCTCCATTATTTTTCATTCCTGTCTTGCTTTCCCTGAATATTCCTAGGGTTTAAAGCAAAGAGACTGAGCAGACCTTCACCAGCCCTCACCCCAGCATACATATTTCACTGTATTTCATCATGGCTTCCCTTGCTCATCAAAGATACCTATCAGTAAACCAAACATTTATTTAAGGCCGAGGTCTGCTTTTTAGTTTTGTTTTTTGTTTTGGTTTTAATTCACTGCATCCTTTTGATATTGAGCAGAAACAGCAGATTACTCATGGCCGCAGAGGGAATGTGCCACCCCGAAAAACAGGGCTGACTTAGTGGCTCTGCACTGACTCAGAGGGAGGAAACCCTCCTGGGGAGCCTCGCCATCCCAATCTCTGGCACCCTGTGTTCTCCCTGGCAATTCCCAGAGCAAGGGCTGATCCTGCCTGAGCCTGATCAGCCGGTGAGATAAGGTGAGCACACACCCGAGCAGCGATGGCTCCTGGCCAAGGAGGTCACACAAGCTGGCAAAACCAACTCAAGGGATTTCAGGAGAAAAGAGAGTGGTAAAATGTGTTACTCCTTACCAAAAACACAAATAATGTCTACTGCAAAAACAAGTCTAAGTTGCTCCTCAAAGTTGTGTAACTATTTCAAGTAATTATTTTAGTTTGGGTTGAAATCTGTATTCTTAACGTATCCCATAAGTAAGAGAAGAGAGCAGCAACAAGGAGAAAGGAGTTCAGGGTCCTGGTCTGGGCTCACTCACTGACACAGCAAACTTCTGCGAGTCCCTAACTTTGGTTTCTCCTGATACTAGCTCTTTATTTATCAGTGTTCAAATTCCTCAGAGGACACTGCTCACTGTGTCCTCTGCAGTGAGTCCTGATCTCATTTCAAACTTGATACTGCTGCTAATCAAAGTAGTTCTTGGGATAGCAGATTCCAGACTATTTGTAAATGCTAAAGATTTGTCTGTGTCCTGTCCTCCTCCTTATGTGTGTAGGGCTAGTTCTTTTTGGATGAATAGAGAAGTACTGCATTAATAATTTTTTTCTATTATACTTGAAATTATTTAAACCAAAGTCCTGGTTTTGATTCCCTATCATACTCTCCATGCCCTTCAAGTGCCAAGCAGTTAATCTGAGTCTTTCATGTACTGAGAACACTGTAAGTTAGCTGCACAGGGATCAAGGGAAGTAGGACTGATTTGATCTGAATTTAGCTGATAGTTGGCTGTCTCATCTCTCCAGTTCAGCCCCTTCCATCCCACTGAGCCAAAGGAAAGGGGAGCTGCTCTCCAAAGGTGTCCCTGCTAGCCTCTGATAAAAAAATGATCCTAGATGATGAGATCCCAACCCTGAGATTGTTAACATAGGGTGAGTATCACCACATCGGTCTGATTCAAAGCCTAGAGAAATAAATTAGGAAATTCCTGCTGAATGCCAGGAATCGGGCTCCACCCTGTAGTAGGATTATTAACTAGTACATGAAACTGTCTCTGGGTCTGCTCCAAAGCCCACTGGAATCAACAATGTCTCACTAACCCATGTTAACAGGCACTGGATTAGGGTTTTTCTGGCAGATCAATGGCATATTAGTGCAGTGTCTTTTACATTAGACAAGTCTGGGTTTGTTTTTTCCAAGCTCAAGATACAGTGAACAAAATAACTTTACCCTTTAGAAAATGAACTCAAAAGCCCAGAGCCTGAGCAGGGTTTGGCTCTTAAAGTTTTTTTTGTTCTCTTTTACCAAATAGTCACTACCAGCACTGTGGAACGGAATTTATTTGGAGGACAACTGCTCAAAATCAAATTAATTATTCCTTCTCTCTTTACTTACGAATGCAAAAGCTTAAATGTAACTCCAAGCAGTTTGGATTTCAGTAGTGATGGAGAGCCACTGGAAAGTGAGGACTCTTTTCTGGTACATTGTTACATATGAAATGTGATTGATTCCTTTGCCATCATATTTTAATATAATAGTGTTTTTCTTGGGGAGGCATCTTTTCATTAACAGATAATAAAGCATAAACCTCTATCTCTAATGTGGTGTAGAATTGTTTGACTTAAACAATAGACTCTTTTCCTTGTTCTACATTCAGGAAATATTTATTGGGAAAATGACAATAAGTTTCAGATGCCACAGCTGAGCTGAAGATGAGCTGATAGCTTTTCCTACTGGCTAAAACCGAGCAGATAATGCCACTTTTATCATCCTGCTCTCCCAGTCCCGTGTTTATCTTACACACGATCCCACACACAGAAACGAATGGGCTTGCACCACTAAAGCAATTGTGGGCTGTCAGCTGAGCTGCCATAGCAGACTGGAGCACGCTCTCAGCACACTGGGAAGGGGCCTGTGTTGGTTCAAAACCATTTCTGGTGCTCAGACCTCCCTGGTGGTAACAAGGGTACCACAGTTCTGAGTATTGGTGGCTTGTGTATCCTGTTCAGCTGCATCCAGTGGTCTGCTGGGCTTCTCCAGCAGAGCTCTGTAAGCCTGGAGGACAAGTCTTGGGAGAAACAGTTGAAGGAACCATCTATCCTGGAGAAAAGGAGGCTTGGAGGACCTTATAGTTTTCTACAATTACCTGAAAGGAGGTTGTAGTGAGGTGTGGGTTGATCTCTTCACCCAGGTAAGCTATAGAACAAGGGGAAGTGCCCTCAAGGTGCACCAGGGAGGTTTAGATTAGATACCAGGAAAAATTTCTTCACCGAAAGAGTGGAACAGGCTGTGCAGGGAGTGGCAGAGTCACCAAGCCTGGAAGTGTTCAAAAAACTGTCAATGTGGTGCCCCAGGTAAGCTATAGAGCAAGGGGAAGTGCCCTCAAGGTGCACCAGGGAGGTTTAGATTAGGTGCTAGGAAAAATTTCTTCACCAAAAGAGTGGAACAGGCTGTGCAGGGAAGTGGCAGAGTCACCAAGCCTGGAAGTGTTCAAAAAATTAGCAGATGTGGTGCTCAGAGACATGGTTAAGTGGTGGGCCAGGCAGTATTAGGTTAACTGGTGGATTCAATGATCTTGGGAGTCTTTTCAGACCTTAATGATTCTCTGATCCTATAATCAGGTTTCAGTAGGTATTCCAGTGACTCCCAATCCTTTGTGTAACAGGCCTGCTTACATCCCAAGCCTTCCACGACTCTCATCTTCCCAGCAGTTCCAGGAACCTGTCAGGCCCAGCAGCACAAACCTGCCCTGATCCTCCCGGGCAGCAGGACCCAGGGCAGCCTGCAGTGGAGGAGAGGAGACCAACCAGCTCGAGTTCCTGCAGTGCCAGCCACCCACACCCTTCCAAAGGCTCAATGAAAACTGTCACCTCAGCCACACAGAGGGACAGGGGGGGAATTTAGTGGCTGTCACTGGCTGATCAAAGGCCCTCAGTGAGACTGACTCAGTGCCCAGGGAAGCCAAAGGAAAGCCCTCCCATAGACTTCAGTGGGCTGTGGATGAGACGCCGTGTTCATAGACTATTATGGCTGTAATTGATTTATATGAATGCCATGTGTGCTGAAACAATACAAAAGAGCGGAGCATTCAGAAAATGAATAAATCTTAATTACGTCTCTTCCAAGTAACATGTCGCAAATTTCTGTTAATCTGAAAAAATGACAGTCCAGATGTCTGTCCTCTCCCTCTCCCTTGTGTCAGTCTCGTTCCATACAATATCTGGGGTGCAACCAGAGGGAAATTACTGCATTATTCACCGTCCCTCTCCACAAATGTATTTCTCTCTTCCCTTTTCTCTCAGTGCTATTTTTTTCCTGAATGGCTGGAATAATTTAAGCAAAGGAGCCAGATGTTTCTGTTGTAAAGACAAGCTCAATACCTGTAAGTCATGGAGGGGGCTTAATAAACATGAAGTGCCTATTCTTTAAAACGTTCCAGAGTTTTGCATTCAATTTTCATTTCAAAATCCACCAGAGCTCTTCAAAGCTTTTGCTACTTTTCAACATCATGATGTTCCTATCAAAGAAGGAACTCATCAAATCTATTCAGTTACAAAGCTACTAATCCCAGTTTTTTCTTCCAAGACTTTTTTTTTTCATGTAATTTCATAGCATCAGGATGTCCTGCCACAGTTTAAGAAAGCAAGCCAAAAATTCCATGTGATATAGCTTTTTCTAAGTATGCTTTACCCCAGCTTGCCAGTTACAGAAAGATCAATTGATTTCTAGCCATTGAAAAATAGAATAAAATTAAATTTTAAAAAAAGAGGAGGACCAGAAACAACACATAATTCTAAAAACAGTCACCTTTTGAGGGATCTGTAAGAGCTCTGCCAGACCAGCATAATCATAGAATAGCAAAAACACATGGAACTTTATATAATAAAGATGAATAAATAGCAGTTTCATGACAGATACTGTTGAATGGCCCAAACCTTCTCCTGCATTACCGGCCAACCAGCAGATACTGAGAATATTTTTCTGTCTCTGCTGCTTTGGATGTGCATTGCCCAACTAAAGAACCCAACTGTTGCTTCCTAATCAAGTTGAATTTCTTAGGATAAACATCTATATTTTCATTATAGGCACCACAAGGTCTACATCCACCCTGATCCCACATCCTTACACTTAAGATGAAGGAAAGGTGCAAAGTCAGAAAACCTTCACATTTACCTTCACACCTGCACATTATGCATGACAACTCAGCCTCAGGCTGAGCAGTGACCGGGAGGACATCACCACCAGCTTTAATTTTCTGTAATTTGTAACAAAATTGACCCTGTACCACCACCCTCTCCCAATTCTCAGACAACAGCCTGAACTCTCCCTTAATCACTGAGATACCTCTAAGTGATGTTATTCAACACTCTTTTTTCTCTCCCTCCCTGCCCTTCCTCCTATTTCCTTCCTCTCTACTTCCACCTCTCTACCTCATATTTACTGTTCGATAAAATCTGTACTGTTGACATGTGGCCTTGTTTGCACCTTAGTTCAGGCAGAGTCATCTCCTACAATGGGATCATAACAGGTATCAAAGGGTTAACTCACATTTCCAGCTGTCCCACCACGCCTTCCACACCCCTGGTTACATTTTCAAAGAAAGTCACTCTCTCGGTCTCTCCCGTCCTCTCCTTCACCTCACTGCCTTTGGTGACTCTGTCTCAAACTCCCCTTCACCTAAAATAAAACTGACAGGATGCCAAGGACACTACAGTGGTGGCAAAGTCCATTTTCCTCACCCTCTTCTGCACGGACTCATCATCTCAGCAGATGATCTGCTGGAAGGCCTTTGGGGCAAGGACTGCCCTTCTCATTTACAAACGCTTCTATGCGCTTGGGATGGATGTGGCTGCACTACAAATCTGAATTTACAACTCATTACTCTTCTATTCCTCACTCTTCTGTTGTCCAGTCAAAAAAACCCCAGAGTCAACATCAGATGATTCAAGCAACGAATTGCAAATTAATCAATAATGAAAAGCATGTCCTAGCAGTTTATAAATTAACCTGTGGCATGGCCTACAGTGCCATAAATTGTCCACTGAAACAGGTATGAGGAGAATTAATGTTATTACAAAACAGTATTTTTTGTAATGAGTAATTCCACCAGCTTAAGTCAACAGTTACATCTGGGCATTTATTACATCAAATACACTCATTTAGAAAGCAGACATCCGAAATCACTTCATAATTTGCAATATGGCAGAGAGGAGCTGGTGGTTATCTATCCAAACAAATCATTTTCTTTAACAAAGGAGGGAATTTCTTAGAAAGGCGAACTTGGAGAACTCTTATGCATTGATAACATATATTGGCTTCGTATGTCCTAAATACGTAAAGTGAAAAAATACGACCATATACTAAAAAAAAAAAAAAATCAGTCCTATGCAATGTATTTCAGAAAATGAGGTATCTGGTTTTTAAAGACACATTCCGGATATTTGAGGATTTTGTTAACTTAGACTGTCAACTCCAATACTTCATTATGGACAAGACAAGTATTGCATGACCACTGCGTATCTGTAGATTTCAATATATATCTTAAATTCTTTTCTGATGTACATAAAAAAAAAATCTTCAAGCATATTACAATGATTTTAAGTTGATTTGAGCAATAAAACAAGAATGTTTACTGCCCATCTGCCAACCCCACCATTGTGTCTTCAAAAGAAAAGACCCCAAAAAGCAAAAAGCAGTAAGAAAATACTACCAGAGAGTGATAAACGCCTGGTATTTTAACTTGGTTGTCTGTGAAGGGGTGACTGAACACAGCATGATAAAAGCAAGAGGGTACCAGCTGGAAGGAAGTACTGAAGTGGCAGTAGAATGAAACTGAATGAGTTAGAATAGAAACAGCTTTTCTGGACTTGGTCTGAGAAACACCACATGGGCGATAACATAAATATGCAAAAAGGCTGCCAATTTTCTAAGAAGCAGAACTAGCAGAAATGTTTAAAATATTAACATCCTGCATGTTGTTGCATTTTTTAAAAACAGGTGTTATCAGTTCTAAGAAACCAGGGTAAATATTTCTTCTGCAAAAAAATGTTTGTTTAATCACTTCTAGGAATTTTTAAAAAACAAAATCTTGAAGAAATCTGCTAGGGAGGAAGGAAGAAGGTCATTCAACAACTGTTCTGTCAGCTTTTCAGGAACCCATCCTTCTGCATTCCGAGATTGCTATAAAAATGTTATGAGAAATGTGTCCTGAATTTTTGAGTGGATTTAGATAGCAACATGAAGCTCCATCAGTGGGAATACCTACTTAGGATCCCAAGAGTGTTCATATTTTAATTACTAACCCGAATTTTCCCTGAAGTGTTAACCACCAAGTGCTCCCAACCTCACAGAAACTTCAGTGAAAACACCACAAAGGGTAAGACAGCACTCATGGGCAACAAGGGTGGACAAATCTTGCTCAGAGACTGTGCACTCCCCAGGCAGGGCTTATTTTTGGGGTTTTAGCTTGGATCCTGGCCCGTGATTGCCTCAGGAATTTGTTAATTGTTGGCTATGGCAGTAGTCAGGCAACACAGCCATGACTTCAACCAGCCCTCTGTGAGCTGGGTAGCTGAAAACTGGTCACCACCCCAGATTTTAGAACTGGTGATGATACTTCCTACACGATGTAGCTTCCACAAGCACAGTAACCTGCCCTTCCATTCTTTCAAACCCACACCATCCTTTAGCCCCTTCACCCTTGTGCAGGTCTAGAGTTTTTCCCTTCCTTGCTTCGCCTGGATCAGGCCTCAGCTTGGCAAGGGAAACACTCTGAGCACACACAAAAAATGTACATTTAGGAAGAATCCTGAGTTGTTTTCCCAAAGAAGAAAATTCTGCAGAGCACAGAACAGGAAATAATGTGCTCATGGGTGGTTTCCTCCTCCAGAGCAGCTCATACACTGCAGCTGAGACAACACACGTGGTGGCACTGGAGTCAGATCCCTCAAATGGGGTTTCACAGCACTGTAAGAGAGCTGCAGATGGAGGTAAAGATGGTTTTTCAACATGTGTCTACAGAAGGTGGAAGAATTCAGTCATCTTCTTCATAAGCCAGAGCTGTTTTTCTCAATGGGATGTGCTAGTGCCTGCTCTCTGCTTTGAGCAGCGATAAGTTTGCCTTTCAGTAAACTCTTTGACACATTCCCATTCTCTGTGGTTTCCTCGCAGAAACCATGATGGATAGCCCACGCCAGAAGGACATTTCAGCAGTGATGCCATACAGAGAGGAGGATGGCTCGGCCCATGAAGTCAAACACAGCGCTGAAGATTGATCTCTTCTGGAATTCCTGTCTGATGCACTGACCATTAAGTTATGCAAACATGCTAATTCGCAACGCAGAATAAAGCAACTGCCTCCTGCCTTCCCAGGAATGTTTCATTTGGGGCCCAGCAGGGAGAAGACATTCTGTTAAAATGAACATTTTGTTAGTTTTAGCAACAGGGAATGTAAACTACAATGGAGAAGTAATGAATGAGTATTGAGAAAGAAGCTCAAGGTTAAAATTTGTGTCCTCCAATAAATTAAAATGTGTCTGAGGGGTTAGAAATGCAGGCACAGAGGCTTTTAGAATTATTTTATTCTTTTGCAAAACTATGAAATGTGTCAAGAGTGTTATTTGTGGACCACTGTACTAAGCCAAATCTCCGAAGTAAGCAGGAGCTCTTCCTGTACAGAAATTTGGCACCAAAGTATCTTCTAAGATCAGAGCCTCAGCTCACAACTTGCTGAGGCATTGTACCTATTGGCAGGTACTCTACAAACTCATATAGAAAACAATGCCTGCTCAGAAGGCTTAATCATTTAAATAAAGAGTGGATGAAAGGAAGGATTAGCACTTCTTTGGGGCTGCACTCAGACCACTGAAGGTGGGCCAAGATGATGCAGGAATTTCCAGAGGTCATATGTAGAGTCTGTGGCAGACCTTGGAAAAACTCCTAGATGTTTAATTACCATTCTCCTTGCACTCGCTCCTTTCCCTGACTCAGTCTGCAGTGCTCTGTCCATTTATAAAGATCTTGTCCAAAAACTACTGGCCATATTGTACGACCACAGCTCTTATCCTGGAACCTAATCTGAGCTCCAAGAGAAACAGGCAGAGGGAACACAGAAAGAGAAGGGACACCAGTGTCCACATAACACAGCTACAGGACATCCATCACACCTTCAGGTTTCGGGGGAACAACTCGCTCCCCAGCCCCTGTGCCCCTCGAATCTACTCTGCCACGAAGCCACACGATAATTTGCCAGCATGTCTCCAGTGCCCCTCAAATCCTTCCATTTCCCAGAACCAAACTGCAGCCTAGAGCCCATCCTTCACACTCTCTGGATTAGCACCCCACCTTTTTCTCCATCTGCAGAGGCCGAATGCTGATCCATGCCTGAGAGGATGGACTCAGTCCTGTTCTTTACCTCCCCGTGCCCGCACCAGCAGCACGACTCCAGCACAGCCCATGGCACTCTGCTTGCACAACACAGCCCAGCTGAGAGGGGTTTTCCCTCTTCCAAAAGTGTCAAGTGCTTTCTGCCAGATCAAAGGAGAGGCAAATTAGTCAATCACACCCCTAATGCAGCAGTGGCACATCAGCTTCCCAGAAGAGCTGTGTGCGCACTGCCAGCGAAGCGCAGGTGTAACCAACTCCTACAAGCACAGCTATCCATCATCCCTGGCATAAAACACCAAGATTCAGCAAAGAGGTCCCTCTAGGCCAGCCCTGGAGCCTCCAAGCAGAGAAGCTGGAGCAGAAGTGGCATCCCAAACCACATTTGTTGGCTCAGGGACCTGGAGCACAGGGTGGAGCACACAGCAGGTGCCCAGCACAGTTTGGATACCTCGTGCTGCAGGAACATGGATAGAAAGCACGGCAGCCCCGCAGTGTGATGTTATCACGAAATACCTTGGCATCCCTGCCCCTCTCCCATCATATCTGGACTTCTGGCTTCACTGGGAGTGCTGGGAGCCCTCTGGGGCAGCTGCTCTGGGAGGTGGTGTGGCTGGTGGGTCCCGGCACTGCTGCTGCTGCCCAAGCCCCATGACCACATCATCAGCCAGGGCACGAATTCCACACGCCTGTGTACACCTCTTCAGCCAAAAATACCTTCCTCCCTCTCCCCTCGTCTCCCTTTAAAGCTTCATAGGCTTGATGACTTGGTTTTGGTTAAACTTTATAAATAATTTTGTTATTTCTCTAGCATGTGTGTGAAATAACGTGATGTGAGGAGCAGGAAATTCTTTTGGTTTACATCTTCGGTGTTCAGCTGGATGTGCAAAGTGGGTGAAAAGGAACTTAATCATGGTGGTTTTGAGGTTTTGAAACTATGGGGAACAGAGTAAACTGCTTCCTGACCCTGATTTACATTAAGAGTTGTATCTAATGGAACAAGTATCTCTATAATGAACAACCCCCTCTGAAGCTGCACCAACTATCAATTTGGCATCATCTCTTCTCCTTTCCCCAACTGCTTTTACAGCAAGGAATCAGTAACAAAACAGACATCTTTTTTTAATAAACAGCCCTTGTTACTACACGATAACCAGCCCCAGGATGTTAGCAAAACAGACAACACGTCTTGCTAGCAGCAGGCACAGCAGCTCCAGCCCTGTGCTCTAGCACTACCAAACTCCCTTCTTTGGAGGTAGCAAAGAGCACAAAACCACTCCTGGCCAGCCCGTGTCCCCAGCTCACACCGGCAAGCCTAAAAATAAACAAGTTGCAGCCTGAGGAGTAATTACATCTCATTGGCACACGGCACTGTTCTCACAGGGAGGGGAGGCAGCGAGCCAAGGCCAAGGGATCAGCTAGCAGTCCATCCTTCCGCAGCTCCCCAGCGCAGAGATGGAAGCAGCAGTGAGGAGAGGAATCCATGTTCTGCCAATGTCGAGAACAAATTCTTAGCTGTCTGGTTGTTCAGGATGGGTTTAAACAACTCTCTGTCATCTTCAAGATGGAAGAGATCGCTGAAGCCAAATGAGACCCTGAAATTGCACTCTGGTGCTTGAAACAGGTATGCAAGAAAAATAAATCCCCCATGGGCCCTGGTTTCCTTACAAGCACTTCGGGACACTGCTCCTGCATGGATGCTCAGGAGGTGGAGACCGTGCCTCAAGAACACAGCAGAATAAAAAATGTGAACTCTCCTACAAACAGGCCTCTGCTGCATGACACCAATTGCTTCTGGCCGAGAGTTATTGTGAGTGGAAAGCTCAAGTGAAGTTTGGTTCAGGCCTAATGAATTATATTCATTTTTCCAGCACATTGTTTTTGGCTGATAAATCACAGCTTCATGCACCATTAGCATGTCATGATTGGAATATTTAATCAAAGGCCAGCTTTTTATATCATTTACCTTTGAGAAACCAGATTTGCTCGCTGGAACAGTTTTGAACCATTACGCACGCTTATCAGCAAAAATTTTTGCTTTATGTCAAATGTTGCAATATTTAAAGCCCTTGCAGGCAAGCATGGATTGGGAAAAATTAGTGGCTCACTTAGCTTGACAAATGCAAACGGCTTTGTGATGTTATTTGAAAGAATTGCAGGAAAAGAAAAGAAAAATCAGAAGGAGACCAAACAATTCTGCATTTATAACCAATTATTATAAACACTCCTTTGTTTTGGGTTTGGATCTCCAAGCAAAATGAGGACCCTCTTGTTCTGGATGATGTAAGACATTGTTTGGAAGACAGAGCATCATTGTTTTTGCTGTTTGTTTTTCTTTCTCAGAGGATGCCTCTCTGAGAGCAGCCTCCTCTCCACCCAAGAGTCACCCCTGAAGTCCACACAATGCTGCCCTTGATGCAAGTAAGAGCTCCCTAGGGAACATGTTTTGGTGCTGGATGAGAAATCTAGTCCTTGCCTGAGTGATCAGGATGGTTCATCAGCAGGGACCCTAAACTCAGCCCTGCCTGAGAGTGGCAGAGGACAGAGAGCATCTTTTCATGCCCTCTTTACCTCACCATGGAGCTGCCATGAAACAGCAGGAGAGAAGGCTTTACGCACTTCAGCATACCTCCCTCCTCTACCTATATACACTTGAAAAGCGGGAGACAAAAACCTCACTTGTTTCTACGGAAAACTGTTGGGAAATGGTTTGTCCACGAAACTGTACAGCTATCAAATGCTAAAAATTAAAAATGCCTCCTACAGAAGGGTGAATCAAAGGTATGCAAAACTGAATACAAATCTGAGCTTAAACAGGGTTTCACAACTCCCTCCCAAGTACAATTTGTGCTTCTGGATGGGAATGAAGTCTTGTGTTTCCAGAGCAGTGGGTGCTTTTGTTTCCTTCTTGAAATGCTTGGTTGAACAGCAGTGCAGAGCTGTAAAAATAGGTTTATTTTTATGTGCTTTATGGGTCTGATTGTTAACAGAAAAGGCCCGAGGGCTGTGTGAGTCTTTGCCTGTGCCCTTCTGCACTAGACTTTTATGTGTGTGATCTCCCACACTCTGTAAGTGGTGTCTGTGGCCACATGAACCACTTGCTCTGCCCCAAACAAGCTTCTGTTCAGGCACAGCAACAGCATTCACAGTGTCGGTGTGGTGGCCACCAGCTCCTACATGCTAGTGGATCTCCACCTCCCAAATCCTAAAAACTAGGGATTAGGATCATGAGGGAGGTTGTACCTGTGTGGGATATACAAGTACAACTGGAACAACACTGCGCAAAGAAGGAGTGTGAATCTTTCTACCTGTCACTCTCCTTCTAAGTTGAATTTTCCTTGATCTTGTCTTCCCCCAGTTGCTGAGCAGGCCCTTCTCTTCAATTTTTCCACAGTTTCCAACCTATGCTGAGAACTCCAGATGTGAATTCCCAAACTTTTGGGGTTTCCAAATCCATGTGCAGATCCAGTCTGGATTCAATTAAGTCAGACCTTCTGCTGCGAGTCAGAACAAGAACGACAGTACTCAGCTTTCTGATGACAGCAGTGCTGTTAATCTGGCCCTGGACCTGATTTCTCTGCTTCAGTCCACTCTGCTTATAAACATTTGCCTTCCAAAGCAGATGCAAAGAGATTTCTTCCCAAATGAAGAAAAGAAGAAGAGGTAAAGCCCACTTGAAACAGCAGAAATTGCCACACCAGACCATAAACCTTCAGCCAACTGCTGCATGTTGCAAATGTGCCACTAAAGGGCCTTCGTCACCAGTGCGTCTGTAGGTCTCCAAAGTGCCACACGTGGCTCCAGAGACACCAAGAAAATAGCCAAAACCCAGCATCCATCTCATGCTTTCTTTATCCTTGACATCAGCCAAACTGTGCTCAGAACAGTAAACAGATTTGTTTGAAATGAATGGTGCTTGGCACACAGAGAGACATAAAAATAAAATTAATTTCATTTTTTCCATGGTGACAGTTCTCCAGCTCACCCAAGCTGCATTTTCCAGAAAGCTCAGTATTTTCTACCATAACTGTTCTTGTTGGACTAGAAAATGGCAAAGCCTTTCTTTTCTTATTCAAAGAAAAAGGAATGGAATTAAGTTTGCTAAAGCCTTCCAGTTCCAATAGGGCAGGCGTGCTGATATGCTTTCCAGACCTTAGTGCAGTTCTCTCATACTTTCCTAGGAAAATGTTTTCCCCCTGACAAAATCTGCTGGTTTTGCATCCTCGCAGCAAGGTTTGACCAAAACCCAGAAGCCACCTACAGACCAGAGACCTCTGTGACACTGACCTCACCTGTGCTCCATTCTCAAAGAGCCATGCAAATACACAAACATCCATGTCCTACATCTCCAGGGTTTCTGATCACAGATCTAGGAGCCAGTCTGCAAATTGTCCTCCCTGTCCTCTTGAGAGACCAACCATAACCTTTGCCTGTCTGATCGGTTTGTCCTTTTTTCCAAATCCCCTATCAAGGATACCACAGGCAGAAGCTTAGGCAGAAAGCCAATGGCAACACAGCCTCACATGCGAGATAGTCAATGACAGGTAACATGAGGGTCACATTTTACTGAGTCTGGCAATCTCTCTCTTTATTTGTTTCGACAACACTTTTATTGAGAAGGCTTCTCAGGGCCAGGGCAAGGGTTTTCTTCACAGTCAGAGATAGGGGAGCACATTCTTCAGGATCACCAGCAAATCAGACACCTTAGTTTAAATCTGCGTGGCTCACAGGGGGTGTCAAAAGAGCCCTACAAGTTTTGTGTTCCCCTTTGATCTTGTGCAGGATGGTCAAGTCTCTCCTTCCGACCATTCAAAAATTTTGTCCTGAACCAGAGTAGTTTTTCCCAGCGCTTTATCAAAACCAACATATTTCTCCCAAAAGCTTCTCTGTCAAAGAATGAGCAACTTCCAGAAACTTCAATGAAAACATTTTTCAGTGAGCTCTGTCCCATCCCTCATGTCGAGTGCATTTCACTCCCATATTCCTATGAGAGAAGCAAAGAGGTTTGTGTCTCATTTTGTGGGACGACTGGCGAGCTCAGGCAGATTGCTCTGTGACCCACTTGGTGGCAATGGCCAAGAACTTGTGTCCTCACCTCACATTACTGGCTCTGAGTCCTTAAATGTACTCGTTCCCTAGGGAATTTTAGCTGAAATGTCTAACCACAGACCTGGAAATGATTTCAAATATACTATAACGACTGTTGTTAATCACACCCACTCCCTTATAGCATGGCCTGTAAAATAGGAATAGTGAGGAGGTCTTCCTGCTCCCCACACCCTGGCAGCGGATGCATTTCCTGTGTTCCAGAGCTATACATTTCACTGGGAAGGGATGCTCTCTAGTGGTTAGATTATGAGACAGGAAAATTAGATCCTAAAAGTTTCACTTCCTGTCTCTCCCCTTGGTGTCCTGTGTACGATGAGGCAACTCATCCCATCCCACTGTGCCCTGGTGTGTCCCTTCATGCCTGTGGGTGACAACAATCCCTCTGCTGTGTGGGAAGGCTTAAATGACACATCCAAAAGTTTGGAGGGGAGGTTTTAGGGTAGAGACAAGCACTCTGGCCAAGTTGCATTAGGTTGGAGTGAAGATAGGAAAAAGAGAAAAGTGGTACAGGGAAAGGCAGAAGGGTCTGAAACGCCCCTGTCAGATCTTCCCCCCTTTTCTTTTTAAGTCACGGAAACTGCTCTTTAACTTGACTGCTCCTTATCTTTACCTAAGGCATCACAGAATTTTATATAATTAAAATTTCCTTGACAATTGCCAAGGATTTACAAAGTGAAATGTTTCAATTTTTCTTACATTATGTCTTGGCATCAAAGAATCTGCACTCATTTCCTAAGTATGGGATAAAGATGATTTCTAGAGGGAGACAAATGAATCAAGACCTTGACACCCCCATTTTTTTTCTTTCTCTCTCCTTTTCTTTTCCTTTTTTTTTCTTTCTTTTTTTTTTTTTTTTTAATACATCTGGTTATTATTGAACAGAGGCTTTCATGTTTTAATGATAAATTGTCTTCTCCCGCTGTAACAATGTCCCCAGACAGCTTGTCTTGGCTGAAATGTCTTCTAAGAGCATCTGCTTTTGATCTATAGGGGTTTTAAATCTTTGGATCTAATCTCTAGCCTGGCTGACTTGAAAGCTGATTTCCACAAAAGCAGAGTGTGAAACTTGTAGAAACCCTTTAGTGGAATCACTTGAAATTGTTTAAAAGATTGTATTGACAATACTCAGTATGTCCTCATGGCTTTTTTTCTTCATATTTACATATATACACATGGATATAAAAATACAAGAAAGAGACATAAGAAAGGAATTTCTTTTAACAAATGCTCCAGTGGTATTTCCATGTAATCTGCATATGTTGTGGCTTAATACTCTAATAAAGAAGGACTGGAAGCTTTCCAGAGCACAATATTTATGCCATGTATATCAATTAAGATAATTGCCAATTATAATGATATGTCAATTAAAGTCAAGTGACTTTTAAAAGAGTTATGCCTGCTATTAATTTAGTTCTACACACACACTGTAAGTGTATTTACGAGGGTTTATCTTAAAATTTCTCAGTGTTGTTCCCATCCAGTACATCCAGCACATAATCCCTGTGCTCATTTCGCTCTTTCTGGTCCACTTCAGGCTGCAGGATAAATACAGAGAAGACAAAACCCAGCAGAGAGCTGTCTCCCCTGGTGGCACGGTGTTGGCACCACTGTCTGCTGTCGTTTGAAGCACGCCAAGTCGATTTTGATTCCACCCCAACACAAATGAAAATAGGAGCTGGCTCGTGAACTCATGGGATTTCTGTGGCTGAGGAGAAACCACTGTGGTCAAACTAAAGAGAACCTCGTGATGCTGCAATAGATGTATGGACATACACACATTTGTGTGTGTTTGAGTGATAAATACCCTCTTAGAGTGCATTGTTTGTGTGATAAATACCCTCTCAGAGTTCATTTGTCTATTAAACCCCACAGAGCACATTGTAACACATTAACAACAGTGACAGACAGACCCTGAAGGACTAAGAGTTTAGGTTTTGCTGCGATTAAACTGAATTTAGAACAAATTCAGGAGAGTTTTGAGCACAAAAGCTCTTCTCCATGAATTTTCTGGTTAGGATATAATGGAAGCCAGATCCCAACCTCCCTGGTTGGAGGTTTGCAAAACCAAATCATAACAACTGATGAGGTTTTGCTAAACCAAAGCACCCTCTGTTTTCTCATCACAGAGATGAGATAAAGGAGGAATCTTTTTTCAACCATTTACTCCTTGCACCTTAGCAGCAGTGCTGAAATATAACCTATAAGATAATTTGCCATTATTCTCCACTATCTCCAAAGCAATAATTTTGCTAGTCAGCTTTTAAAGCCTCAGAATGCAGCCTCTCCCAGGCCATCCATAGATTTCCCCCCCAAAGTTCATGGCTGAAGATTAATTTTCGAGGCTCCACCAAAACTTTAAACTATTTCTGTGGCTGACTGGGCCAGAGACATGACGGAAACAACCATTTCATAACCTTTCAGCACTGCTGCTTCTATCCAAACCCAAACTCCAAAGCTGGGATGGGATGTGAGAAGCAATCAAAAACAACCCTGGAAAAGCACGAATCCATCCTAGTAGTAAGGCTCAACTTGGCTTTGGGTTTGATCCCAGGCATGAGGAAATATTCAGGGAAAGTGGAGTTATTTCCTTAGATTCATTTGCCCATTTCTCATTAGCAAAGCATTTTGGTACTCTGCAAGAAAGAAAATAGAGTGAATTATTCCTAGTTTGTTATAAAACTGGACTGATAGAATAAATATCTGGGCAAAAAGCCTCAAACTGAGCCAAGAGGCTCATTCACCCCCAGAAATGAGCACTATGTAGCACAGAATTCTTCTCTTTCTTGCAAGATGATCAGCGAGTGATAAGATTCTCCCTGGATTTGAGTGTTAACTGAAGCATCTTGCCTTAAGTGAATGTTTTATGGAGAACTTACTACACTGAGCCATTATCTACAAGTTCTTCTGTTGTCACAATTGTTGTTGCTTTGGCCTCAAAAATGTATGAGCTAACTGGGGAGCCAGGAGTTCAGTCCAGGCTCTCCCCTCCCCAGGCACACTTTCTATCAGTTTTGCTACAGCTACTGAAGGGTTTGGTTTGTGGGGTGATAAAGGAACCAGCATGAAGAAACCCCAGCTGCCAACCAGAAATGATGACACAGCCCAGTGTTCCCAGGCTGGTTTCTGGCAGAGGCATTAGGAACTGTTACTTGCTGTTGCTTGGCTCCAGCCAACTCTTTTCAAAGGGAAAATTCAGTTGCACGTGGTCCTAAACTTCCTCTAAATTCAATTTGAGCCACTGAGCCTTCAGTTTAATTGCCCTGCTGCGGATGCCGCTATTTTATCTGAGTGTAAATCTCCCTGTCACTCAGGGTATCATGTAAAGTATTTTTGATGAGGCATGCAGAGTGTCTGCTCTTAAATGCTACAGCAGGGAAGAGGCCCAAGTGTCTCAGATTACCCCAGGGACAGACAGCTCACATAGAGATAAAGAAGGAGACAGGATGCAGAGGGGCTCCTGGGATGCAGGGACAGCAGAGGATGAGACACTTGGTGCTTCCCCATTGCAAGGAAGCGCCTGGGAAGTCTGTCCATGGTGACAGGGAAGAGCCCAGCGCTTTCCTGACTCTGCCAGGGGAGTTTAGGACCCTCTCCCACCCTAAGGACAGGTCAGCTAGGGTGGGTGTCCACAGCACCGGGACACAAGGGGTGTCTGGGTGCAGCCTTGGACCAGCACAGGGCACCGATGGCGTGGACAGGAGCATGGAGCTGAACATCTGGCCACAGCTGGCAGCAGGCTTATCCCCTCTGCACTGCAGTATCACTCTGCAGATTTGCTAACTCTCCTGTTGAGTGCAGTTACGCATTAGAACTGCTAATATGCAGTGATTTTGCCTTAAGCTTGAAAGCACCAGAGGTTAAACAGATTTTGATGTAAGAGCCTACAAGGAACACTCTATTTAAAAAGCCTATGCATCACTGGCTCCGACTGAAAGGATGATGAGTGGTAGGAGGAGATGAAAGGTGGTTCAGACATGGGTATGATGACAACAGTAAAGGGAAATTAAATACACTGCAGGGAAATAGAAGTCATAATCATCTTGGGTTTGCAGCTCATGAACAGTGAAAAGCTTATGTGATGAAACAGCAGGTAGAAGTGCCTTGAGACTCAAGTTTTAAGGCCCCAAGAGTTTAAACTCGACATTCAAACCTTTTAAAGTTTTATGAGGGCATCCAATAATTCCTCCTGCTGGGCCCCCACCCCCTGCCTGATGTGCTGGTTGTTTGATTTACACACCTTCCTGAATGTACAATGAATTCCTGGGAAAGCATGCAGAAACCATTGCAGGTCTGTAATTAAATAGCCTTCATGCAGCTTAACCTCTCCAATAACAAATGTCCAAACCAATGCAAAAGGTCACCGCACCTTTGGCTGGTGAAAACTGACACAGTCCCACCAAAGACTCCAGGATCCAGGACAGTTTTTACCCAGGGAAGTACAGCATGGCCATTCCCAAAATGTGCTCTCTGCTGGATGCAGGCAGGAAAATCTTGCTAATCCACACAGGGCTAACTTATAAGCTTGAGCATCCTACCATGAAAATTATTAGCCTGACAACACACTCTCCATCAACAAAGAATTCCCAGCAGAGAACTCCAGCTGTATCAGTTCCACTGCCAAGCTCTATCAATTCCTCTGCCATGCAAGTACATGAACCACCCACCAGAAATCACCTGAAATGCAGAGTGGCAACAGCTGTACTGACCAGGCCAGGTTCATGAATAGTACAACAGACCCTACACTTAAAACACCTTTGTGCTAATTTTATGCATGTTCTAATTGTACTAATGATGCTTCTAACTACAGCATGCTAATTATACTGAAATTAGACATGATTATGTTAATTATCTAGCTCTGCACTAATGCCACTTCTATTAGATTCAAATCTCTTTTGTTAGTCTTAAGTAAAACTGATGATTCCTTAAAAATTGTCGAAAGCCATGAGGGCCCTTTTGTTCCTTTTTCCAACTTTAACCATTGTTTCCTTTTCTGTAAATTCAGGAAATGTCAGTGCTTTCAGTTATGGCCATTAATTTGAGATCCTCAGTCTGACAGAGAACGCTGGAGAGTGTGTCCATGATCACAAAAGACAAAATCCATTCTCCAGAGCAGACACAAGAGAGCTGCTGAGTGCCTCAAATCATGGACACAGACCCAAGAGCCCATACTGTGCTGGAGGCATTATAGAAAAGAGAAGCTGTCTGTGTCAAGATCCCAATCATTCAGCAAAAAATCAAGGGGAGGTTGCTTTGTTCCTGATATGCAAAAGGATAATTCAGAACTAGCCATTCCTTGGAGCATGCTTGACATTTGGATGGACACAAGGACAGGCAGCACATCTCATCCGTTACGGGTTAGGAGCACACAGGGCTAGGGAGAGAAACCTGAGCTCCAGATGGAGACAAAGAAGGAGCATTTTGTAACCGATCGTTTTTGAAAAATGGGAACGTTTCAAACAGTACATATGGATTATTAGGTAGAAGGAGAGATGAAGTGCATGTTGGGCCTGAACTCCTAACACGCTTCCACAGATGTTGCATCAGCCCACAGTCAACAGTCAACATTGTCAGACACGTCCCAGCATAAGACCCCAATCGTGTTTTGGCAACGCTCTGCCAGCTTTTAACAAATCATAATGCAATTTTTTTTGTGCAAGATTTTTTTTCTTCCCAGGCAACTTGAACTTCTCATTCAATGCTCTTTATAGCCCAATTTCCTTTACCCTATCTAACTGTGCTTCCTCTGGATCTACCTGTCACAGTAGCTCTCCATTACCTTTTAACTCCCTAGGCCCATTTCCATCAAAATGACGGGAGCAAAAGGCCACTAACTCCTACATCCTTCATGAAGAGAAATAACCAAACACAGGACAAAAAAATCTGCTAAAAATCACTAAAGAAACAGCATGGCTGCAGCACAAAATCAACCCTTACTAGCACTGAGAATCCAGCCAAAAACAACTTCCAGTAGAAATTTGGTTCCAGTGGGTCAAACCTTCAAAGAATAACAACTTGATACAGAACAAAAAGGGTGATAAGGATTCTGTTCAGCATCTGCAAACATAGTCCTGGACAGCTGTGTGTAGATACACCATGCCCAGGGGAGAAACCTTAACAACTTGTAATAGCCACATGGCTCTGAGTATCAGCTCTGATTCTGCACAAGCCATTGAAAATACACTTTCCTGGGGGGCTTTTTTTTTTTTTTTTTTTTTTTTTTTTTTTTTTT